>JAAEAF010001241.1:0-188129 GCA_011037195.1 Triatoma infestans | reverse complement strand
TACAATACTTCCTCTTACTAGGAGTAAGAGAAAGTAATAAGGCACACATAATTCGCACGTTATCTATTTTACTTGTTGCATGTAAATTGTGCAGTTGTAAAAAACTCAATAAAAATGTTAATAAAAAAAAAAAAGGCAATACTTATACTAAACTTGCAAAACACAAGTGTAGTGCGGGTTTAGTTTTTCATACAACGCCCTCAACTTTAGTCTAGTGCAAAGAATATACTAAGATAACTACACTAAGATAAGATTATACTATACAAAAGAAGTGTAGTGGGGGTTCGATCTATTTCATACAACTCCATCAAGTGTTGGTCTAGTGCAGCAGATCTTAAACCTTTTTTTTTAGTAGATGGTCACTCCTTTAGCCCCAAAATAATTATATTCTCTCACCCCTTCTAAAAAAGGACGGTGCGAGAATAGAAAATGTATTCTAATTTCCAAGTTGCACTGCCACCAGAAGAGGTTCAACAAACATTATTGATGCAAAATATAAGCGGAAGAATTTAAATAAAAGTAGCAAATTAGAAATAATAACGTTAGAAAATTTCAGAGCACATGGAATAAACGAAAGAAACATTAAACACTTGGACAAATAAAAAATGGTGCCTAAGCTCAAGATGGTTGCTTTCTAGTGTTTGTTCAACCAGATAGTATTTCAAATCGTTGTGGAGCCGTAAAATTTCGTAATGGCAAAACTGCTACAATATTTAATCTTGCAATTGAAGTTGTTATCAGATTTTTTTGTTTTTACCTGTCTCAAATCCAAACATAGATTGCAATTTCAGTTTAAACTTAAACCTATATCACAGGTTTCATGAAACATTCTTAAAGTTATTTTTACAGGGAACATTGTGTCAGATAAATTTTGTAAGGTTTGTAGCTGTTCAAAAAAATTCCAAGTTTATAAAAAATATCGATAAATTATCTATGGTCACTGGCGCCCGGAACCTTCTCAGTGCACTGCCGGCCTCCGGACAGTGTTCTCTCGTTACAGACAACACTGTCTATCACCGGACAGTGAGCTGTAGAGGCTCCTAGGAAGAGAAAATCTAAGGGTAACACGGCTGGATTCGAACGCAGATCCTCCGCTTGGGAGTCCAGTACGCTATAACCACTTAGCTGTTCCCTTCCCTGAAAAAATATTGCACTTACATATTCTATTACATAAATTTTGACATAACATTAACATTACATAAATTTTACTGAAGTGGCATTTTAGAATGAAGTTTATGTTCATCTCTCCTAAAATATGTATATATATTTTATAGTATATATAGTATATTTTATAGTATATATATATATATATATATAGTAGTGAAGATGTAGAAAAAGAATTTTTAAAGGTACCCCATTTGTTACATGACAGAAACATAAAGTAATAAAAATTCAAAGTTACAAGTTTCTTATCTTAAATCATCTACAGAAATGAAATTTGTGTTGAATTGGCGAAGAAGTGAAAGGGATTTGAGGAAATTTTTAGGGGTGGGGGTAGGCGAAAGGGAATTCTATAAGGGCATGTTTTGAAAAAAAGCTGCTATACAATACGGACAAATTATTGGAATCATTACGACAATTAGCAGAAAATTTATTTCTTTTGATATATATCATGTCTAATATATTTCTTGTTTTTTTTTCTTTTCTTTTTTTTAGATTAAAGCCTTGATAAATGCAGGAAACTCTGTCGAAACGTTGGCATAATTTAATGATTTTTTTGTTTTTTTTTGGCCAATCCTCACCAACTTTCTTCATAACATATTTCATTTCAAACGGTCAACAAATATCTTTATATTTCGATATAAAATTCGCACTTCCAGCTGATTGACTTTGTCCACAATCTTCTTGTCAGATGCTTAAACGGAATTTAAAGTCGAGTTGTTTTTATTATTTTGTTCTAATTTGAACTATTCTATTTACACACACACACACACACACACACAAAATCATGCATTGCATTCGTCAATCTTGGACCGGATAAGGACTCGTTTATCCAGACAATGGAATCTTGATGGTAATCCTTGGCAACCATTAAAGTTTCAACAACTTCATCCCAATATTACAAGCAGATTCTATAGACTTTAAAATTTTGGTAATATGATTTGTGTGGATTTTTAAATTCATTTTCTTTAGGTTTATTTTGAATAAATTTTTTGTTTAATATATTTATTTCATAATGCTGTATTTCTCTAATTATTGAATATTACTGCTTAAAAAAGTGAATATACTTAAAAAAAAAAAAACCATAGACTATTCACATTTTTCATACCCAAAGAAGAACCTCAAAGCACGTATTTCCGGTGAAAACTCAGTTTCAAAAATTTCAGAAAAAGCAATACTTTTTCTTACAGCAGTAAGTGAATGTTAAAATCAATAAAAAAAAACTGATGATAAAGGCTCAACCAAATTACCTTTTGTTATTTTTTTCCCTCTCTCTCTTCTCTTTGATAGCCAGAGAGCGTGGAATTGCTTTTTCATTTTGAATGAATATATTTATTTCTTTCCTCTTTAACAAAAGATCTTTATCATCGTTATCATTTTTGACATTATATCTCTTGCAAATTAGTAAGTATATGGGGTGTATGTACCATGATTTGTGAAATTATATAGAAATGAATATTTATTTTCGTTCAAAGAAAAATACATATATCTAAGAAGAAAAAAAAAGCGACTTTTATTGATGCTTTATAATGATAAATAAATTATATATAAATTTACATATATATATATAAACAAAATTTATATACAGTTTGATTTATGAAATTGTAAAAATTTGATATTTATTTTCTTTTACTAACTGTGATCGAGTCGAATTTTCGAAATTAAGGTTTCACAAGCAAAGCGTGTATTGTGATCACCTGTTTGAGAAAAAAAAATCTGGTGTGAAACACTCACACAACTTTCTCTTACTCCAGTTCTCACAATTATAATGGACAAATTTTATAGTTTATGTACCAAATTTAATGAAATACGTCGAAAACTGAAATAACTGTCCAGTAAAAGCGCATTTCCGGTTTACTAATTTTCTTGAAACTTGGAATTTCAGCCATCTATTTATTTCTAATTAATTTTGTTTGGATGATAGAATTGTATGATCACCTATGATAGCACTTTAGAGAAAACGTATTCCCACCCCTTCCCTAAAAGTGCCCTTAAATGAATTTTCGCAGAGAAATGTTTTAAATAAAAGATGTAGATCTTTGCACGTTTTGTTTATATACAGAGTTTCAAGAAAATCGTTGGAGCTATTTTTGAGAAAATCACGAAAAACTGAAAAAAATCATTTAGTAAAGTGTTAAAATAAACGCACTTCCGGTTATCCGATTTTTTCAAACTCGGAATTTCAACATTTTTAATACTAATTAACATTATTTAGATGATAGAATTGTTTAATAAACTGAAATAGCACTTTAGATGAAAACCTAACCCCACCCCAGAAGTGCCTTTAAATGAATTTTCCCGGATAAATGTTTCAAATAAAAGTTGTAGCTGTTAGTAACTGTAGTGGATATACCAAGTTTGAAGAAAATTGTTGGAGCCATTTTTGAGAAAATCGCTAAAACGTAAAAAAAAAAGTAGTAAAGTGGTACTTTCGGTTGAGGAATTTTTGACAGATTACTCACTGTCAGATCCCATGGTGATAACTAAACGGAATATCAAGTTTGAACTTTCTACGATTTTTCGTTTTTGAGCTAAGTTGTTCACATATATACATACACACACACACACACACACACACACACACAATTTGCTAAAAACCACTCAGGGGACCACAAAACGGATATTTCCGGTGAAAACTAGATATCCAAAATTTGACACGATTACAATACTTCCTCTTCCTGGGAGTAAGAGAAAGTAATATATTAAAAATTAATAAAAGTGGAATATTCCAACTTGATATTCCATTTGGGTACCATCATGTGATGGATCAATAAATAACCAACCGGCGAGTGTCACATGTAAAAAACACTTAGGTCTTCAATTTGAGATCTCGTTATCAGTTTGTTATAAACCGATATGTTGCCCATATTACAATAGGCTTCTTCAGGATAGTGTTGCCTCTAAAGTCAAAAAAGGAATGAGTACCATTTTTATACCAAATATTTCTCTGACAAAAATGATTTTTGGGGGTTTTGAGGGAACAACTGCAATGTTAAGCTTTTCCCTAAAGTGCTACTTTAGTATAAACTATGTGTTCACTACCTATATAACATTATGACTGACAATAAAAGCAAATATACAATTCTATATAACCAAACTTTATACAACCGAACTTTTTTAGTTTTGGGGATTTTCTCAAAAACGACTCCAATGACTTTTTAGTAGTTGTGGTTGGTTCCGCATAGCTGGAAAGCATGAGAAATATTTTCCGTGATAGCCTGCTTCTTTTTGAGGTCATCGACCGATTTCGGGCGTTCGACCATCATCAGGATGCTTTTTATTAAACAGTGTGATAACATAGATTTGCATAGAGTAAACTTAGTTGATACACTCATAAGTTTATACACTCATAAGTGTATCAACTAAGTTTGCTCTGTGGAAATCTATGTTATCACACTGTTTGACAAAAAGCATCCTGATGATGGACGAACGCCCGAAACCGGTCGATGACCACAAAAAGAAGCAGGCTACTGCACTATATCACAGAAAATAACTCTGATCCAATGACTTTATTTAAGCTGGGAATGCTAACTCCTTAGATATCCCACCTATCATTGTTATTTTCATTAGATTAACAAACAGGTGGCATGAGCCTCATGCCACTGCGACCGATACTAAGAGGTCTATTGTGAATCCTTAGTGGTTATACCATGTCTTCCAGTTTCGTCTTTTTGAGCAGGTATAGCAAAGGCAAAAGTGGCTCCGTCATGAAGCTCGTGGCATCGGGATTACTTACTCCTGAACTGAAAAAACTTTATCCTCATCAGGCCGCTGTGTTCACAAAGAATGTGTATCAGGATTTCTTCCTCAGCCTTACAGAATCGGCACAACACGTTCTCTGTAAGTAGTAATTGGTGCACTTTATAAACTTCCGGCTGTGATTCAGTAGATCCCGGGTAGAATTTGGGCGAATGTTTCTTAATAAAGAATTTTGCCTGCCTCAGTCCTGGTGTTCTTCCCACCATTGCAGACGCTGATCCTCCATCCAGCTTTTGATGGAAGTTTGAATCAGGCTTCTGGAAAAAACCGAGAAAGGTTCGAAACCTATGAAAATGTACCTTCGAGCCCTTCGTTGTTCAGAAATCCTGCATGGCCAAGCAAGTATCTGCTTATTCAAACCACCTACTTCGGTTAGAGCGGTTAGACAGTCCCACACGAGTCGTGAGACTTTTTTGGTGTGATGGAAGTACCTTTAAAGTAACTAGCTATCAGGGTATGGTTATTCTCTCACCACTAATACTTGCCTTAAAATCTCTTCAGCACACAGCTGTAGTGCCACTACTTCAGTTTGGAAGACTGTGGCCTTTTTTCCCTAACTGGCCTAATTATTTATTATATAATACATAGATAGATAAAAAGTTGTATTACAATATATACGTACATAAGTATGTACAATAATAATATATAGAAGTGCCTGCCAATGTACATTAACATTATAACCTCCTAAATTGTTTATATAATAATTTTTGGGATAAGGCGAGGTGACAATATGCAGGGAAAAAGGGAAGAAACGTGCAGCTTATTTGAAACATTATTCGGGACAGTTGTTTTTTGGTGGTTAAAGGGTAACTGTGGTAACTGTAGTTTCATCACTAAATTGCATTACCAATATTTCTGGGCTCGGGATGGTAGCACTATCATGTGATCTGCAATGTACCCATATTCAGTTACCTGGCCCTAAAATCTAGTGTCTAATTTACGGCTCTCCATGACATAGGGCAGCACTATATTCAGTAAAAATTTCAAGTTAAAATAATCGTCAATTAACATTATGATAGTTGCAGATTTAAATTTATGTTAGATGCTGATATTTATAACAATTTAATATAATTTGAGCAGGCTCACTTTTCTTGTCATTTTTACAGTTTTACTTGAGGGAAGGGAATAGCTAAGTGGTTAGCATACTGGACTCCCACGCGGTGGACCCGGGTTCGAGTCCAGCTGTGCTACCTTTAGATTTTTTCTTCCTAGGAGCCTCTACAGCTCACTGTCCGGTGATGGACAGTGTTGTCTGTAATGGGAGAACACTGTCCTGAGGCCGGCAGTGCACTAAGGCTCCGGGCGCCAATGAGTTTAGATGTTGACGCGCCTTAAATTAAAAAAAAACAAAAAAAAAAAATCATTTTTACTTTAAGTTTTGCCATCGTCATAAGTTTTTTTGAAATTGAGTTTCTACCAGAAATACATGTTTAAATGGCTCCAACCTGACTACAAAAAACTAGTTACTAAAATTCGTCTGTATGGAGCGTTTTGTGTTGGTGCATAAATTAAAAACAGGAAAGTCATATCACAGGAAAGTGCAACTTGATATTTCGTTTAGGTGTTACCAGGGAGAGTAACATTACAGATTTTGTCAAATTCGAACGATGGGGAAAATATCACTTCATTGAATTGATTTTTTTCAGTTTTTTAGCGATTTTCTCAAAAAAAAAAACTCCAAAAAGTTTCTTTAAACGTGATATATGGGAATAATCATAAAAAGAGCTACAAGTTTTATTTGAAACGTTTTTCCTATAAGAATCTATCTATCTATTGTGAAACTAAGGTGTTACCCCCCGCACACACACAATTCAGGCAGCCCTGAAGGCACTTTCTTCACACCAAATAGTCTCAAGACTGGTGTGGGATAGCCTTCTTGCTCTAACCGAGGTGGGAACTCGGAATAAACTGACACTCGCCTGGGTGCTGGGACACGCGAAGTTTCTGGGCAATGAAAGGGCGGATGCCCTAGCGAAAGAGGGTTCGCAAGATACCTTTATGGGCCCCGAAGCCTTCTGCGTCTTGTCCAGAGCCTTATTCAAACTTCTATCAAAGGTTAGATAGAAAAACAGCGTCTGCTTTGGTGGGAGAGAACACCAGGACAGAGGCAGGCAAAGCACTTTATCAAGACACATTTACCTAAATTTACCAAAGATCTACTGAGCATCACCCGAAGGGATATGAGGCTAATTGTGGGTCTACTTACAGGGCATTGTAGGCTGAACAGATACATGCACCAACTACAACTTGTAGATTGTGCGGTATGTCGATTCTGCAAGGTAGAGGAAGAAACTCCGGCGCACATCCTTTGTGAGTGCGCCGGCCTGGCGAGTATAAGGTTACTTTAATTGGGGACAGGCAATCCCGAAGCTATGAGCTTCATGACGGAGCCGCTCTCAGCTTTGCTAGGACTGATTAGGAAGGCAAAGCTGGGGGATGTGCTATAATTTAAGGGGATCCACAATAGACCTCGTCTTATAGGTCGCAGTTGAATGAGGCTCGCCCCCCCCGTTTCTAATCTAATCTAAGGTGTTGCCCAAACTTTGAGTTTAAAAAAAATCGTTTGGCTAGAAGTTAGAATTTTATGCATATCTTTCAGATGCACATTTGTAAATTTTCTTTTTAATTTGAAATTAATGGACAATGTAATAACCGTTTAAATACATAAATAAATCTAAATCATGTAAATTGCAGTTTCCCACTAGATCTGTATTATGTAATATTGACATTTTTTCTCTCTCTTTATGAGTGCTTACGAATTCAAGATAAATACCATAAATCTGTTTCGAAGAGGCAAAATCTTCTTACTACCAAAAATTTGTACTTGATTATAATCAATTAATTTTTAATCACATTAAAAAATTATTATTGTTGGAAAAGGCGGAACGTATTTGTCCTGTGAATGTACTCATGTTTAGCTTAAGTTTTAATTACCTTTTTTTTTTTTTTTTTTTTTTTTTTTAAGTCAAGGCCAGAATCATAAAAAAAGTTTTAGTCATAAACTTGGCTGAGTTGTTCGCACCATTAAGTTTTCTTTTTATAAGTTCACCCATTTTCTTTTGGCATAACCCATTTGATTTTTATTGCTTTAAAAGTAAGCACTCGCTTCTACGCTGGTATTTATTAATTCCAGCCCAAAACTCTCAATCTCGAGATGGCCAAGTTTGAAATTAATTTGATTGTAAAGTTTAAATATTACGCGAGTGTGGTTTAAATTAGGTGAAACCAATTTGAGTATGGTTGAACAAATATTAATGAAGGAAGTGAATCTATTTACCCACGTACTTTGTTTATATATAGTCCAGAAATGCTTATTTTATGTTTATATAACGGGCAAATTACTGTAAATATATCAAAAACAAATGAACTTCTACTTTCCAATATAATTTTAATAATCAAATAAAGAATTTTTCTAAAAATAAAATTACCATATGAATCTACCTTTAGCTACAACGAGCTTTTCATTTATTACTAAAATATGTTTTCCTTACGCCTCTGCTGTCGGCTACATCCATTCGACTTCTTGCCGCCCAGTGTAGCGGAATAAGACCAGTTGTAGGCAAGCCACGCATCTCACTATATTCGGCATTATATTTGCTTAATTGCACAGGATACAGACTGGATCTTGGGCAATACATATTCTGCAAGTTTGCTGCTGACATTAATCATGTCCAATGCACAATCTAAAGCAATCTATAAATATCCATCTGGACAACGTTGGCAGCAATTGTGATGGATACAAGAAATTATATCTATTTTAATTGAAGAAAATTATGAGAAAAATGCAAACTTGTTGGCAAAAGGGTAACCCAGGTAGAAGAAGTACAGTTACAGGAATAGTTCATGAACCTTGTTAGCATTGTGTATCCCTTCTTCTCACAGGGGAAGATTGAACGAACAACTAGAACACATTCCTTGAAGACAGTCTAAAACAGACATTCAAGCAGTACACTTGTTTTTCGCTCTCTTAGAATCAGTGGCAGTTTAAGTTATAACATAAGAGTTTATTCCAACTAATTTCAGTATACTTACAAGCAGATTATTGTGAAATTGTAAAGATTAAATTCTTTTAAAGAATAATATATTTATTTTAAAAACAGTGGTGCTCTCTTGATTTTTACTAATACTTCTCTCTTAAACATATATACTTACAAGCCCTTTTACAAAACCGCTCGTGCTACACACTACTACTACAAACACACAACAACTCAACACACCAAATACAAGAAATTATATCTATTTTAATTGAAGAAAATTATGAGAAAAATGCGAGCTTGCATTTTCTTCATATCGTAATTTTCTTTAAATAAAATACATATAATTTCTTGCATCCATCACACAATCTACCATCGGTGTTAAAGAGGAAGGAACACTGTTTGTCCTT
This sequence comes from Triatoma infestans, assembly GCA_011037195.1. Taxonomy (NCBI): domain Eukaryota; kingdom Metazoa; phylum Arthropoda; class Insecta; order Hemiptera; family Reduviidae; genus Triatoma; species Triatoma infestans. The sequence goes on along the minus strand of JAAEAF010001241.1, from coordinate 178,825 downwards.
TATCTGTTCTCTCTCTCTCTCTCTCTCTGAGCAACCACCACCCACTGAATAGTGCGGTAAGTCCAGACGGGCGCCAGTAGCAGAGGAGAAGCGTAGAGTTTACTTAGGCAGTCCCAGGCCTGCAACCGTTCTAGGCCTTTATGGAAAGGTGGACTAGTTACACGCCCAACACACACACGCATACACTCATTCAAACTACAGTTGGTCAAATTGCAGTTGCATTTAAAATTATAAACTAGTTTTATTAGTCGAGACTATAAATATATTTGCAGTTGCGCTTGTATTTTATTTATTTTTTCATCTAAAGTAGTTGTAGATGAAACTCGTAACTAGAAGTAGTAGTTGAGAAAAACCCAATCACCAACTTGTATGTAGTTGTAATTAATTATAAAACTGATAATTATAATCACTGAAATCTTCCTTTCTCCTATTATAATATTCTGCTTTACTTATGTCGTAGAAATTTTTTGAGGGGTTGGATAAATTAGGTAGAAATACGTCAGACTTACTGAACACTGTTTTTATTGAATGAGAATATTAATCATGGCAAGAACTTTACAGTGTATATTTTAATGTGAGAATATGATAGCATGAGAAGAGAATGACAGACTGACTGGCAGAGTGACAGTGTGAGAACGATGGACGTGGAACATGGATGGTTGTACGAATGAAAGTGAATTGGCGGTTTCAATGCGCAAGTGACTGTCTCGGTGATCCATTTCACTTATTTACTTTCCAATAATTTTTATTCTAACCTTTACACTTCGTTCTGATTCAAATTTGGAAATCAATTTTTTCGAATTGAATCAGTCAATAATAACGACATTGAGAATAAATTACTACAACCATTAGTTGGTAATTTTTGGGCTACTACTTGTAACTTTACATTCCAACTGTAGCGTCATTAGTTGCAAACATAATTGCAAAACAACGAGGAACTTCTGTAGTCTACTCAGACACACACACATGGTGTACATGGTGCCCCAAGGTATATATGGATAACGACTTTTCTCGGAAACTAAGATAGCTAGAAAAAAACTACAAAATAGTTTGAGAAGCGAGATACAGGCACCAACTTCATTTTTTCAAATAGGGAGGTGTGGTTTTTATTTAAGAAATAGATTCCTCTATTTTTTGTAAGAAAAATTTACTTGAACGGTTTTTTTTCTTTGAATATTTTACAAGTTATGAATGAAAACATGATTCCTATAAGAAATTTCAAAATGATATTATAACGTTTTTTGATTGAATAAGAAGAAATGTACTATTTTATTATAAATTTACTCCTCATTAATTACAGATCTTGCTCGACTGGCCTCCACCATTAGAGATGTATTTCTTTGGTCGTAAGGTACAATTGGCAGAAAAAGCATGTGTATGCATCTCTAATGGTGGAGGCCAGTTCGAGCAAGATCTGTAATTATGAGGAGTAAAATTTAAAATAAAATAGTATTTTCTTCTTATTCATCAGTAAATTTTTCTTATAAAAAATAGAGGAATCTATTTCTTAAATAAAAACCACACCTCCCCATTTGAAAAAATGAAGTTGGTGCTTGTACCTCGCTTCTGGAAGCACCAAAACAAATTTGCAAATTAAATTTGGTTTTCTAACAAAAAACTACGGGGACACGTATTTTTTAGTTTTTTTTCTAGCTATCGTAGTACGAGAAAATTCTTTACTTTGGGACACCCTGTATATAAAAGACAGTAGCTGAGATATTTTTCAAATATTACAGATTAAAAATCCTTTATATTCATCCATTTCAATTTTTAATATATAAATTTTGTTTATTAAACAAGGATAATAAAAAAAAAAATTAATCAATAACGAAAAATTACAAACCATACCTGGGAGTATTAATTATGATTTATAAATAAAAAACTTTCTGTTTACTTCTATATATAAATTTATCATAACAATGTATATCGTAAAAAAAACTTTTTACACAACATTTCATCACTCTTGAAACAAGTATTCAATCAAAAGTAATATAAAAAAAATAATAAAGAAATTCTGAAATAAAATGTAATATCAGAAATGAAATATAACCAATTGGCAAGAAAAATACTGCTAACAAAATAAAAACTTTTTTTGGGGGGGCTTTTAATATAGAAGACTCAACAATAAAAAACTGATAGAGCCTCTCACATGCCTTGCTCTTAGTACAATATTCAAGTTCCAATTAATAAATTTCTACAAAGATTTCACTGCTCTAATTATTATACATGTGTATCACAGCCGTGTTATACATGTGTTATAGTGAAATGGCTCTTTATTAGAGAAATTTGATTTCACAACTCGCCTCACGTGCAGAACATTCTTAAAATAATTTTTCTCGTATATAACACATAAGTTTAGAAAATTTATTTGGATTCAATTTTTAAAATTTTTTTTATAAACAAGCTTGTCTTCACGCTATTATCTTTGTACTCTGTTATCATGTTCACTTTTTCTTTACTCCTAAAGTTTGGCATTGAATGCTACAAGAAAACAATTAAGCAATGAAGAGGAAAGCATCATCCCTGCGGGTATCCCAGCCTAAGAAGGCAAAACTACTCAAATCAGTGATACGTCCCAACTCGCATAATACACAAAAGGGCCTGAGATGGCCAATTGGTTGGGTTTCGATAGGCAAACAGTCATTTTACATATCCATATATACACTTTCGCTTCCTTCTCTCTCTCATGAAAACAAAACCGTCACAGCTTGATGTTAAAGTCTCAGACATGATGTTAAAGAGTGAACATTAGGGAAGGGATTAGCTCAATGGTAGCGCGCTGGACTAGCAACGCGGAGATCACGGGTTCAAATCCAGCCAAGCTACCCTTAGATTTTCTCTTCCTAGGAGCCCCTACAGCACACTGTCCGGTGATGGACAGTGTTGTCTATAACGGGAGAACACTGTCCGGAGGCCGGCAGTGCACTGAGAAGGCTCCGGGCGCAAATGACCACAGATGTTGAGACGCCTTAAATAAAAAAAAAAAAAGAAAAAAAGAAAAGAAGAGTGAACAAGGCAGCATACCATTCACCATACCTTCTCCAAATAGAATAAGTCAGCCTAGGGAAGTATGACACAGTCTTTCAGGCTAAAGTTGTGGCGCTACAGCTCTGCGCTAAGGAGATTATAAGGCAAGGTTTACAGGGTAGGAGAGTGGTCATATACTCCGACAGTCAGGAGCCCTGAAGGCACTTTCTTCACACCAAATAAGAGCCTAATTCAAACCTCTATTAAGGGTTGGATAGAATACAGCGTCTGCACTGGTGGGAGAGAACACCAAGGCAGAGGCAGGCAAAACTCTTTATTAAGAGACATTTGCCTAAATTCAGGGAACTACTGAGTCGTAGCCGAAGGGATATAAGGCTAATAGTGGGTCTACTAACAGGGCACCACTTGTTACTTGCGGATAACGCGTTATGCCGATTCTGCAAGACTGAGGAGGAAACCCCGGCAAACATCCTTTGTGAGTGTCCCGGCCTGGCGAGGACAGGGTTTCTTCAACTAGGGATAAGCAATCCTGAAGCCATGAGCTTCATGACGGAGCCGCTCTCAGCTTTGCTAGGCCTGATTAAGAGGGCAAAGCTGAGGGATGTGCTATAATTTTAGGGGATCCACAATAGACCTCTTATTGTAGGTCGCAGTGGAGTGAGGTTTGCTCTGCCCGCTCGAATCTAATCTAAATAGTATAAGACAACAGAATAGCATTAATATCTAAAAGGTGAGGACTTGACCACGATGAAACCTTCCCTCAGCTCGACAGTCCAAACTCCGGCGGGCTAGCTCACGATCCAAGTTACCATTTTGATTATAGCAGACTACACACAATCTTAAAGTCCTATGCAAGTCCAATGCTACATGCCTAATCAGACATTATAGTCTCTCCCCAATCTCTTGAAGCCCCTAACTCACCGCACCATTCCAGCCGAGAACGATTAACCATATCCGTGTAGGCAGTCTCATTCTGAATGCATGCAAACAGGAAATCACCTGAACTAAGAGATTAGAAAAGTGTCATTGGACGGTTTTGCCCAATAACTGAACAAATTTGATGCTTCAGGACAAAATCAGATATTTTTAGATTTTAAGTTTAGATTTTTCGTTCTTTAAAAAATACTTTGTTTTAATATTGTGTTTTGTAATGTGCAATTATAAGTAAAATATATTAGTAGAGAAATATTTAATATTGGTTGCTACTTAGTGCAATTTCAAGATTGGGTTTTTACGAAGGTTGGGTGAAACAGTGAGCGACAGTTAGAAAGGTATAATAATTTTAGGCACAATAAAAGGAATTTCCCTTCCTTCCACTCTTGAACGGAGGGAGAGATGATATATATGTAGGGCCTGAAGGAGGTGAGGATCAAATTTTTGTGGTTGAGGAAATCGTGCTTAGAGGGCAATTCATATAATAGTGTCGATGTGAAAAAAGAGTGTCAAGGCCCAACCTTGAAGTTAAAAATCCTTAAATATTGTAAGTTGTAAAAATTAATATACTGCTTAAGTGTTATTTTACTATTATTTAAAAAAGAATAAGAATTAATTTGTAGTTTAAATTGATCTTCAAATTATATGTATTTCTTTTTATGTTTATTCTATGATTATTTTTCATCCCTTAATCAATCCAGATCAACACACAGACCTCACGAGATCCCTTTAGAGAAGATCTAAATATTAATTATAATAATTAATTATTAACATCTTTCATATACCCCCCAAATACAATCATATTACACATATATATTGTTTTCACCATTTCTCCCAAAGGTCTACACATCACAATATATCACATGTAGCATACTGAAATAAACTTTCTTTCTTCAGGGACAATAGAAGGGAAAACCACACACACACACACACACACCCAAACATACACAACAATAAAAGAGAAAAACACACATTTTCAGAGACTCTCTTAAACACAATTGGACGTTGTGTACATAAACAGATTACAGACCACACAAACCTGATTCTAAGTAATCTCAACAGGATAAAAATGGGCCTTAATAGATTTGGTTGAAGACTAATTTCTTCTGTTCGTCAGTAGAGATCAGTAATATCTGTTATGAATTTTACTGTGCTAAAAGAAAATACAAAAAAGTGCAATTCATATCATAATTATATAGATATGTAAATGTATAATTCAATTTTATTATAAAGTAAATTTATTAATTTATATAATTAATATATTTTATATTTCAATGAAATTTCACATTCCAGGATTTTTTTTTTTATACAATACATATATTAATATTTTATATCTTTTAATATTAATTAATTAAATAGCTTTGTCTTTCGAACAATATAACCTATCAAACAAAATTAACCAAAATGGAGAATTTACTGCAATAATACCTATCAAAATATAACATTACATTATTATTCATATTAATACTATTGAGTATTATATATGATAAATATAATTATACAATATCAATTCTATATATATAAAAATTCAGCATCCGTATGTTTGTGGCCGCAAAATTCGAAAAGTAGTTAATGGATTGACTTGAAATTTTTACATAACATTGCATTTTTATATGAGTGTTTACATATACTGGAAATTCCGAGCGTTTCGCGAGGTTAGCAGAAATAGACAGACTCTGACAGTGACGTTGAGATGGTGGCTCACTCTCTGAACCAGTTTCTCAACTACTTATAAGTACCTCTATTTCGAAGTTCCCACGGAAACGGGAAATTCCGAGCTAAAATCCGTTCAAACGGCCATAACGCGTTAGCACTTGCTTCTTCCGGTATTGCTGCTACGTTGATGGAAGGAGGTAGAAGAGCGTATTCAGCTCTTAAACTATCACTAAAAATGCACTACACAGAAAAACCCGAAATGTAACATTTCTAAAACATCAAGAATGGGAAAGATTCTTCGGGCGTGCAAAATCATTGTATGGGATGAGTGTACAATGGCTTATAAAAAGTTATTGGAAGCATTAGACCATACATTGAAAGACTTGCGAAATAATCAGGTTCCATTTGGTGGTGCATTGGTGTTACTATCCGGTGATTTCAGGCAAACGCTTCCAGTGATACCTCCCTCAACACCAGCTGATGAATTCCATGCCTACTTGAAATATTTAACTCTTTGGATTACAGTAAAAACAATTCATTTAACAACGAATATGAGAATTCAACTTCAAAACGATCCAACAGCTGCCATATTTTCAAGACAATTACTCTAACTCGGTAACGGTACTGCTCCTAAAAATCCGCAAACGGGAAAAAAAATCACCTTACCATCTAATTTCTGCAACATTGTATATTCAAAAGAATTAGCAGACAGGGTATTCCAAAGCATCGAAACAAATTATCAAAATCACGCATGGTTAAGCCAAAAAATTGACTGAGCCACAGCGAAGCGTGGTCGGGTTAGCTATTTATATTATATAATACAAATAATAATTAGATATACATAGAGAATTCAGGCAATTTATTTTTAACTTCTGTATTGAATAAAATTGCATTCAAAACAGATATATAATTTATCGAGTTGTTTTTCCTCGAATTATAGTCACTTTAGACTGAAACATCCATATAATTACGCGCAGTAAAGAATAGATATTGTTTAGAACCATACCAAGGTATATTACCACCGATCAACAACATTCTGATAATCTGCTTCGTCAGTAATAAAACTATATATTGTTTGTATATATTACGTTTACATACCACACTATAAAATATAAAATAAAGTAAATTTACTTTTTATTTATTTTATTTATTATTATTGCTTTTAAGAAGGACAATTCCTTGTTGCAAGAGTTGGCCTCCGTACAGACAAACAAACATTATAAAAAAAATATATATATACAATAAAAAAAAAAAAGTTACTACTCCATTATATAGTTTGAGTATTAAATTAAAGAAAATAAAATAAACTTCAGTAGTAATATAAACATAAAAACATAAGAAGCTGCCCTAACCTAAATTACGACTTACATATATCTTTTTATTAGAAACAAATTACATATATTGAATATGTCGACAGGTCCGCAATGCTGGATAACATCTGGGATTATATCTGTCGTAGCATGCATATTTGTGATGTTCCTGGCCAATTTTTGGATTTTCATCCACTATCAGAGTAAAGTTATCAAGTAAACTCTCTACACGAACTTGATAACTTTACTCTGACGATGGATGAAAATCCGAAATCGGTCAGGAACATCACAAATACGAAGCATAAAATCCTAGACATTTACGATATTATCGTTATTCCATTATTGCACATAATCTTACCGCTATATAACAGTATTTGTTGACCGTTTATGTATTATGTTATCAAGAAATTTGGTGTGGATCGGTCAAGAAAGAAACATTTAATTATGCCAACGTTTTGACAGAGTTTTCTGTCTTTATCAAAGCTATAATATTATATGGGCTATAGTCTTGAAGATTTAGAAAACAATTTTTTTTTTAGTGGAACTTTGAAACTTACAACATTTTTTACAGCACAAAAACATAAAGAGAGAAAATTCAAAGTTACTAGTTGCTTGTGTTCATCATCTATAAAAATGAAATGAATTTCTCAGAACTTCCCAATATTTTCAAGTTTAATATTGGAAGAATTGGAAAATACATTTGGAAAGTCATTTTCAGATAAATAAAATTATGAGGAAATATTTTAAAGAATACTACGTTGAAGGGTACAAGTTTTTACTTTGATAGGGACTATTCACCCGCAAGAGGAAAGTACTACAATTTAGGAAAGAAATTTTTTAACAAGACAGTTATAAGAAGTTATATTGAGAAGAGACATTTTACTTGTGAATAGCGAGAAGTACTTCTGGGATAAAGAAGAGAAAATAGTTAAGCTTGGAAATATGTATCAATTTCATGCTTCCTTTTGTGGTCATCGACCGGTTTCGAGCGTTCGCCCATCATCAGGGGGATTATTGTCAAACAGTGTATAACACAGACTTAGTATTATTATTTGTCTGTGGGGAGGGACAGGACCCTACACTATCCAAAGCCCCACTGGGCCCATATAGTTACCCAAGAAAAACAACAACAAACCGGGTCTAGAACAAATATTAAACCATCTAAGATTCACCGCAGTCGAACAAATCGGACATTAACTTTAAGGGGAAATACCCGAAGCTCTTCCACAATCATTCTATTCTATAATGGATGTATTAAGTGGAGAGAATTTGTGTGGGTGATGAAATGAGATTCACTTTATTAATACTGGTTAACTAATATATTAATTAAAACACACAGATTGCCTGGACTTTACAATAGAGAAATGTTTAGGGTAGAGTGGTAAATGGGTAATGACACGTAGTGATTGGCTGTATTGAACTGTCCTCAACTGTATCGAACTGTCTTGAACTGTGTTTCCATGGACTGTCCGTCACTAATTTATACAGTTTCTCCCACTCCAATCCGAGAGAGTGCTTTGGTTTGTTTCTCTTCTCTTACTGTCTTTGGTTGCTGATTTCTCTTTGGTTGCTGTTACAGTTCCGACCAAAGGTCCTGAACCTAATTTCCTCACAACCCAGGTAATCTGTCAAAAGATGGATGGGTGAGTCTCACAGACTCTACAAAATGGATCCGGCTGAGCTCCATTAGTAGAGATGTCTCCTTAAACCACAATGTCCAGCACGGGATCCAAGCAGATGCCAGAGAGAGCTCCGTGAAAGACACAGCAACGTCTCACTAATAGCCCTGTCCGGACCCTCCCCGATGAGCATCTTGGACTGTCGATAAACAACTGTTCTCATCCATATGGATGAATGCTGTGAAGCTCTGTCCATGACTGGAAGCCTGACAGACATGTGCCAGAAGACCCGCCAACAGCAGGCTTGGGACATGACGCAGACTTGCATAGAACAAATTTAGTTCGTACACTTTTGCTGTGTATCAACTTTGAGTGTATCAACTAAATTTGCTCTGTGCAAGTCTGTGTTATCACACTAATTGACAAAAAACACCCGAAACCGATAGATGACCTTAAAAAGAAGCAGGATTTCACGGAAAATGTGTGTGATCTTTCCAGCACTGCAGAACCAAGCACAATAAGTATGTATCAACTTCTCTTACCTGTTCGTGGCCCGAACACAAATTCACAAGAGAGCTCGCTTCAAGTTAATTTTTATTATATATTCCATAGGAAATGAAATTATAGTACACTGAATGAAATGTTAACTCAAATTAAAACCTAAATCTTCGCTTCCCAGATTCCTAAAAACAGTTGCTTAGGAATTTATGAATTTATCACAGAATTTTTATGTTTATTAATTGAATTTATTTATAAGGAATTACTGCTGTAACAAAAAAAAAAAATTATTGCTAACGTGTCAAATTTTCATTGGGCTTTCACCGGAAATATATGTTTTGAGGTTTCCTGATTATGGAAAAAATGTTTTCAGTGAATGGTCTATATGTGTGTCTGTATTTGTGAAGAAAATATCTCAAACGCACGCAAAAATCGCAGGATACTCAGACTTCCACAGCATCTGACAATTCATTTTCTCGAAAATGCTGAAACGATTTTCTTTAACTTGGAGTGCTACTGCACAGAATATTTATAAAATATTTTTCATGATATATTAGTAATAATAAATACGAGTAATATATCATTATTTTTAAGGAAGTTACACGTGAACTAAACTAAAGTACTTTACAGATTGTATTAAAATGCGTCAGCTGGAGGTCTAGAACAGACAATCAAAACCCAGAAGTAATATAAATATTACAAAAAATTCAGTAAAGTAAAAAGGAAAAAAATTTAAATCATGAACAATGACAGTTGCACCACCTTGTAATAATTTTGTTATGAAGGAAGCCGGAGTGGCGCCATCCTTTTCCTTGATTACTCAATCAACTGGGAAAGGAAAAGGATGGCGTCACTGAAGTGATTGTCGACTCTTCCCACACCGACCGAATGGTTTCGTTAGTTAAAATGGCGAAGAGGGGCAGTCAATATCGCCCGGCTTCAAGCCACTTCCACGGGAAGTTACAATGCAAGTCGTGCAAAAAGAAAGTCGCCCTCCTAGCACGAGTGGTCTTTAATCTCATAATGACCCGAGTTGTCGATGCGCAGATAAAAAAAAAAAAAATACATGTTGTTAATAATGAAAAAGAGAATCAAAGAACACATTAAAAGTTAAATAAAATTAAAAAATGGAATAAAACAGATTTGTTAAACATGTTGATGAGTCCGCAATGTTGGGTAGATCTGATAAAATAGATTCTTTCAAAGTGAATTTAAAGAGAGAAAAAAAAATAGAACCCAAGAAGTAAAGTTGAAAAAAGTATTGAAAAAAAAGTAATTTAATTTAGATTAAATTCCTGAATAAGTTGGTAGCGGTAAGAACCATACCATCCAGAAAAACCATCATACCTAGTGATCTACAATCAGAGCTATTTATTTAATAATGTGATGTGATGTGATCTAGAAAATACAAGATGGCCTAAATAGTAATTTCGAAGCTCAGAGTACAAACGGCTAAAAAAGTGTAAAATATCCTCTCCATAATTTGAATTATAAAATGAACATTTCTTGATGGCAAAGTAAAGTGATTCAAATAGGATAATTCACCTATTAATTTGAAGAATTGCCGGAGTTCCCTTAGTGGTAATACTAAACATGAAATAGTGGTTAAAAAACATAAATTAAAATTATATCTAATCCTGTGTACCACGAGAAATAACAAGACCGATTTTGGTACGACCCAGACTCTCTTCCCCCTTTGTCACTGTTGTCATTTTACCTATTAACAAGGATAACAGATCCTTCCAGAGAGTGGAATTTTCTAAACATGCATCAAACATACAAGAATAATTTTGTACCAAGTGGATCCAGTGCTGAAACCAGTCGTATAAAATTTGTAATTTCTATTTATAAATTTTCTGTTTATAATTTTGATGTCAATATTCGAAAGACGATGTTGAGGAAACCCAAACACATTAAGGATACTGTCTGCGCGGCAGACACCCAAGACGAGGTGGCGAACGTACGCCAATAATAAACCAAATAATAAAAAAAAAAAAATTAAAACAAAGAAAAAGGATACAGATGAAAAGGGTAAGACTTACCTTTGGATAGCGGCGATAGGTGGATGTCCACGACGTGGCGAAGGCACGACATACTTCTACTTGTTGGTGAAGGCGCGGGGGGTGACAAGAATGCGTACACCAACTACTGTGGATATCGCCGGCGCGAATACTTGAGGCGAAACAGGCGCATGTACACTTTTGAAGAATAACAAAAGGCGAGTTGGAATAGGGCGACTAAAGGGCGAACTGTACACAGGCCGACAGACACACAGATGTTAGCGTTCAGAGCACCAGAAGAAGAGTGAGAGAGTAGGCGGGCGGTGCCCAGGCGATCGGAAGTAGAGAGGGCAAACATATGGCATGGTGATGCAATAACGCAACTTGATGTTAGCGTTGAGAGCACCAGAAGAGGAGTGAGTGAGTAGGCGGGCGGTGCCCAGGCGATCGGAAGTAGAGAGGGAAAACATATGGCATGGTGATGCAATAACGCATGCAAGGCCGGAAGGCGGGCCCTAAAATAGCATAGCCAAACAAAGAGGGAGGGAAGAAGACGGGAAAGAAGAGCTTAGTACGCGCGCGCGCGGGGGGGTAATAATGTGCGTAGTAGTGCACCGACCAATATAATGGGTGTGAGAAGGAGAGAAATTGGGTTTGTTAGATAAATAAACTGGAAGTAATGCTGGACACTGTATAATAAAGGAAAGTAACACAAACTGCCTGGACTTTACACATGGTACTGAGATTTAGAGTAAAGAGAAAGGTTGTTGACAGGTTGTGACTGCGGCATGAACTCTTGCAAGACTCATAAATGTAGTTTTAAGTTTCGGAAAAATTTATTTTTATGGGTTTCTGAAGAATCTATGAATATCTATTTATAATCTTCTTGACGATTTCTTTTGGACTATAATGTAATCACTATAAGTAGTTAGTGTTTTGTTATTGCAACTGAATAAAAAAAATGCCAGGTTCAACGAAAATTCGCCAAATATTTATTTGTGTTATTGCAGTAAGTAAAAGCGTTTTTCCCCAAGATTTTTTTTTCCACTTCCGAAACTTCCTCATTCTCTTTGCAACATTGTTTGCAACCTTTTTAGCATCAACACACTAGGTAAAATGCGTTTTGAAAACTCAAAATTATTGGTAATCTTAATATTGTGGCATGGTTTGGGAAGACCAAAGTAGTATCAATCAAGAGGACTCTTGATAAGGTACAGCGGCTCGCATTCTTATGCATGACGGGGGGCTATGCTGACTTGTCCCACCGCTGAGATTGAGGTTATCCTCAATCTGTCACCTCTGCACCTAGTGGAGGAAAGGTTGGCGAAGGGAGCTCTTCTTAGGCTCTCTAGGGGTACGCAGGAGGAGAGGGGGCTAGGGGTCAGGGAGTGGTTATCCTCACCTTTGGGCTCCCTTATCAGGCACCTCCCTAGAGATGGTATGATTAAGAAATACAGCTTCACTAAAAATTTTTCGTTGAAGCTGGGCACCAAAAGTGGGTGGCGCGAAAGGTCCGAAAGGATCCGCTTTGTTGGGCATTAAGGAACATGCCATTAAATGTTAAATGGTAAATTAAATGGTACTGATGGGTCTAAGATCCTCGAGGGGACTGGGGCAGGGTTGGTCGGTCTAAGGATCAAGCTCTACGAACCCATGGGTAAATTTCCCAGCATCTTTCAGGCGGAGTTATACGCTATTGGAAGATGTGAATTTAACCTCGATAGGGGATATATGAACCAGGAGATTATCATCCTTTCCGATAGTCAAGCAGCCATTAGAGCATTGAGTGCATCAGTCATCAACTCTAAAATGGTCTGGGAATGCCCAGATAAACATAATAACCTAGGCAGGAGGAACAAAGTTACCCTTTGGTGGGTGCTAGGGCGTGTTGGCATTGAAGGGAATGAGATGGCTGACGCCCTGGCCAAGATAGGCGCTACGACCCCGCTCCTAGGGCCGGAACGTTTTTGTGGGGTTAGCCACCTGTTGGAGGAACTTAGGAAGGAGGAAGAGACAAAGAGATCTCATTTCTGGTACTCCTTCCCCGGTTTGTGGCAGGCCAAGATCTACTTGGGAAATTATAACCAACGAAGATCGGAGGCCTGCATCGGATTGAGCAAGAAGAAGCTCCGCGTTCTTACGGGTTTCCTCATGAGGCATTGCCGACTTAGAGGACACCTGGTGAAGCTGGGTTCGGAAAGTGACAGCAGATTCCGTGGGGAGCTGAAGAAAACTCCATTACATATCCTAACAGACTGCGAGGCTGCCACTCAGAGAAGATTCAAGAACCTGGGTAGTTACCAGGTGGTGGAGGGGGATATTCCCTCTTTAGAGCCTATCAGGGTATTGGGATTCCTCAAGGATCTCAACCTGATGGAAGTTTTGTAGAACGGATTTCAAAGGACATCTGTTCGGGTGCTGTGGGCAAGCTTGCGGCTCCCAAGGGGCACAACACAATAGACCGGAAAAGGTCGCAGTGCATTACCCCCCCTTCAAAATCAAATCAAATCTTAATATTTTTATTTATTTTTCATTCAAGTATATAATATAATCAATGTATAATAGATTCACTCAATGATAATAAAAATAACAGTTTAATTAGTTTTGCTTTTTTCAAGAATTTCATCATTAATCTGATAAATATTTTGCTATGGGAGTAAACTTTGTGAAAAAAAGAAAGTGGTACATTCAGTACGTGTTCGTAATATGATAGTCTTGTTTGAATAACAGAGATTTATATTCGAGGAATGGTTTGTTTTGATATGAAATAATGTAAGCTTCAACATAAAATACACATATATCAGATTTATTTGTTCTGTAAACAACATTATTCTAAAGTTCTTAGGGAGAGTTACGCATTCACCCAAGGTGATGAAAGCTACAAGTTATAATCGGTCCATAATAGCATGAATAAATCTGTGTTCAGATAGGTAGTAAATATCTCTATAACCAAATAATTTCTCAATAAAATAATAATACAACGTGATAGGTATAGCGCACAAAAATAGGTCACCTAGATTTTCATCTTTTAAAGAACCTTCAGGAATATCAAATTCTTTTCTTGCTCCCTTCTCATGACAAATATTACTTCGACATACTTTTTTCTAAAGAAAACAACAACATTTTGTCTAAATGCCTTAATTGTATAATTTTAACGTCTTCATAAGAATACCAAACTCTTGGAAATTTTGTGCAATAAAGGTTTCCTCAAATGTTCAGAAGTTTGATCGTACCTTGTATCATCAGCGATATCATTATCAATTTTAAATGGAGATAATACTCTATTACTGATTCAAAAACTAAATTAATTAAATCTGACACACACACAAAAAAAAAAAAACAAGAAAATATGAGACTTACCTCTTGTTTCTTTAGTTTTCTTAGAAATTTCCAGAAGTATACATGTATAGGCGATCACTATCACCAAAAGTGGTACAAAATACATTGCCATAACACAAAAGAGATTGTAAGCAATTTCTTGTGTTCTTGAACCGAAAAATCCAAACGTAACACATTGCCAAAAATCTGGATGCTGTGGATGTTGCGATACATGGAATACTACACTCTGAAACAAATAAAATAAAAAAAAGGAAATTATTAAATATGTCTAAAAGTTTAATTACATGCATTAAATAAAATTATAATGATTATTAATAATATTAATAAACAGTAAAATAATGGAATCTATAAATTTGATAGTTTGAAAAAATAGAATTTTGTCAATATTTTAAATGTATCTTAGTGCAGTGAAAAGAGTCAGGTACTATAATTTAAGGTCATTGCTATTAAAAGGACAAAGGCACAAGAATCCGTTAGGCTAATACAATGCCACTTGGCCAACTGTTTTGTAAGAGCAGGGCATTCTTTGCACAGTCTGCATTCTGCTTTCAAACAAGAACAGTAGGAAACAGACATTCAAGCAGAACACTTGCATCAGGAATCGCTCTCTTTAACTCAGTGCCAGTGATAGAGATTAACATTTATTCTAGATTAACAATTGATTTATTAAAGCATATAACTGTGATATTGTAAAGTAATTTAAATCTCTTTAAAGATAATATATTTAATTGTATCTACCAGTGTTTTCTTAATTATTTCTTATTACTTCTCTTCTCTTTGAACATACACACAAGCCCTTTACTAAACCGCTCACACCACAATCTATTACACTATAACACCTCACACCAAGAACATTTCAGATTTAAGAAAAATCCGATGAGGGTTTTTCGAATATTTCTTTAATAATTTTTTGTTTAATTATTTTTATTATATTCAATAAAGTAATTCAACATTCTCGTTCAATTTTTTTCTCTTAATTTTTCAATCATTCTCTTCCTTTTTTTTTAAGAGAAATTAAATTTAACAGTTTACCAAGGTAACTCAGCGATGAATTATTCTCCAAGGAACAAGAGGTGCATTTGGTGGTACTAATAGCAAATCGATATTAATCAATAATTCAGTAAGATTTACTGGCGAAGTATTCCCTAGTCATTTTATGGAATATCTATAGAAAGTTAACAAAGCGAAATTATTAATGAAATTTTAACTTCGAATTGCATTTCAAAATTTATGATCACATTGTTAAACTTTACGTTTTAAAGCTAGGGATAAATTATTAATTGAAATTTTTAATAAAATATATATAACATAACTTAGAAAAGTAGACATACGTATACAGAATGATAAATAATGTAAGTCAGATGCTCGCTCGTTAACTGTACAAATTTTTAGCCACGTTTAAACCATAAGTATCGCTCATTTCTTATGAATTTTCATATAAATAAGGGTCTATTTGGCCGACAACTAATAGAGCTGGCAGATTCTCCTCAACAAGTTAACAGGCATCAGATATGATCCAGTGTTAAAGATGTTAATAGCACTCTTTAACGAGGTCAACCCGTCTAGAGTCATCAATAAATCTTAATCAGGAAGTTAACTTCGGCCACGTAGATAATGACGTAGTCACTAATCACCATTGCCACTTTCCATTTTTTACTTATACTCTCTCTTTGTTACGTAAAACATGAAAATATAAATTTTGTAATTAATAGTGTTACTGTTGTGGTTTGTCTTTCTCTCTTCCTTACTTGTTCGCCTGTGAAGATTGTTTAAGATTCTTTTAGACTGTCAAATCCATCCTTTATTTATAAGAAAATGAGTGGGGGACTGACTAGCTTAGGTCTGTCAGATGCGCAAAATCTAGTATCAATATTGCTGTCCTGTTGTCCTGTGTTTAATGTTATCACCAGCGCATCTAAGAGAGTAAGGAAATATACTTCTATCAAGTGTGCACATATCTTCCTTGCCAATTGTCTGGTTTTGATATGCACAAGGTTATCATTATCGTAATTGACATTAGAGAACTATTAATGACCAATCCAAAGCTGTTCCGATCTTATGCTACCACCATCCATTTGTGAGCACCAAGGAAGGTTTTTGCATCATTAGACAGTCCATCATTTCATCGGGACCTTTGTTTACCGACTATCTTTTCTTTTTTTTTTTAACAGCTTGTGTGGTACTTGTTCAGTTCCTACTTGCCCGCCCACTACCACAAGCGCCCCTGTTTAATGTAGCTAACTACGTCGACATATGTGTACACATATTCTTTAGTCTCCTCCGCCTCCATGTTTTCCCGTTTAAGATGGCTTCATTTAAGAATTATTCTTTAAACCTAAGGAGAGCAAGATCATCATCGTTTTTGATAATGGTCTAGTAATCAAAGACTTATCTACATTGAAACGGGGCGAAAAAGTAAGTTCAGACTTACTTGACCTGAAGAAAGTAGATTTTTCAATTTTTTTAACCAACAGTTTTTGTTGTGGACATCATTATCGGAATTCACCTGTTTGATTAGAGAAATAAACTCTTCTATCCATTCAAAGTGTGATTTTCGAATTGCACAAAGCTTCCTTTTGTTCCATTCCAAAACCCAATACATATACACTTCATTTTATGTCTTGGTTCACTTTTGACTTCGTTCTTTCTTGGTGTACAAATGTAATCAGAATAAATTTAAGAAGCTACTTTTTACTAACGGACTTTGACTGTGAATGCGGAAACACGTGAATGCCACTTGCAATACATTCGATTCCCAACAAATATTTCCTTACTAAATTTTCTAATATAGGCGGACCTATTTTTCAGGCGGGCTTAACGTTCAACTACCAAATTAGGTGTCGTGGACGGGGGCGGAAGTACCTACTTTACTATTAGCTTTTTTAAAATAATATAAAATTTAGCAGTTATAGGCAGGACTCGAACTGGGGATCTCCCACTTACAAGTCCACACTCATAACCATTACACCAAGTTTTTCTTACTGGCTAATCATAATTATTGTGATATCATTCTCCATTCATTAATGTTAAAATTAAAATAATTCACCAGAATTTAAACTTGCTAAGATTTTCTGGAATTACACATTATAGCGACTAATTTAAATACACTATCAAGATAATTATCTTTAATTAATTGCAAAAATTTTGAGAATGTCAAATATGGTTTGCCCCCATTTAATCGAGCTTAGGTATTTTTGAAGTTCCAAGATCCAGTTTGTTGGCATCCCAGTAATCACTCAAATCCAATAACCTGTTATAACATAACTTAGCGAGACGATATTCCAATATTTCAAGTAGAGATTAAATCGAGTTCAACATTCCTTTAAATATCTTAAATACTAAGTGAAACCTTATCCGTTTCCAGCTTAACAAAGGCGTCAGAAATATATTTTGGTAGGTGTATTAAAAGCTTTAAAAATGTCAGTTGCTACCTCTCTATCATATCAGTTCCACATTTTATTACACGCATTCTGCTACTGAATTATAAATTTTATTTTATATTTTTACATAAATATATATATTATAGTATTTTATAATATATTATAATACAATTTGATATATATTTTGATATTATAGTTTTTATATGTTTTATATATTTTATTTTATAAATATATATTTTATTATTCCAGTTATCACTTTTACTAGAAGTCAATAAAGATAAAACAGTCGATGTAGTGTAGTGGGATCAGATGTCTTGGAGAGGGTTATGAGCGATGAATAGTTGGGAGTTAGTTAGAGATTTTTAGAGAGTTGTTACTCGAAATGTGAACTACTAATTTACGAAAATAGATATATATTTTAACAATAATTTAACGTTTGAAAGGATATAACTACAATTAATTTAGAATGATTTAAATGGTAACTAGAATGCACAACTATAATGATTGATAAATAAATATATGTTTAAATACTTACGCGATAGGGACGCGCTCCGATGTATGAACTGTCACTGGTAGAATCTTGATGATACGCTGATAAAATACTGCAGAATACCCATTCCCTCCTCCTGTGGAGAGACGTCATATTCCATCACTCACACATTGACAAGTGTGTATTTACGGGTCACACTAAAACATCTCTTGCCGAGTGTTGACTCTAGGTCTTGAATAGGTCGGTGAAAAGGCGTGGCAACAGGTGATGGCGGTTATCAAAAGACCGTAGCCAGGTAATCTTTTGAGTGTTTGTTTATTGGCGGTTATCAAAAGACTGTAGCCAGGTGGACTTTTGAGTGATTTGTTGACCCTTGTATATGGCCAGGTGGCTTCTGTATACTGACCGTATAATGACCCTTTGAAAGGGTTTCTTGTTGAAAGCGGTGTGTCTTTGGCGGTTCCTGTCCTTGGCGGTCCCTTTGACCGTGCACTGACTGCGGCTCTTGACCTGTATAATAGCGACTGGCTGGCACCACTAGTTATAATTTGTATAATTAAAAATTATATATTTTCCTTCTTGTTATCACTCCTTCTTGTTATCACATTACAGTAGCTATAGCTACAGCTATAGTCAATGTAGCTGTAGGCATGTAGCTTGTGAGAGATTGGGAGATGGCGGAACTGTTCCCAAGGGCAAACCAACCATCCCCCGCCCACCTAACAGAGAAACTGGACCTCTGCTATCATCATTACAAATCCTCGACCCCCACGAAACCTTTCCTCAACACGTGAAACGGAGCAAGCTCCGCCGGGCTGATTCACGATCCCGTGGTACCATTTTGTAGAAGGACAAGTCCCCTACTTAAAGGCCTAGAATGGTCACCGGCCCGACCTTGGATGTAGCTGTAGGCAGTAAAGTGTAACAATATTATGTTACAATAGAATGTATTATTTAAAAAATAGAATAATAATATACTTTTCGCATTCAGGGTTTACCGCCAAAATCCAATTTTAAATGTAGTTTATTGCTATAATAATAAGAAGACTGTTTTACCATTCTTATTATGGGGAAGAATATAAAATTAGGTCAGATGGTAAAAATAGCTCTTTCCCATTTATATAAATCAGTCCTAGGAAAACGAAGTAACAATGCGTTAATTAAGAAGAAACTGAAACGAAAATTGTTAGTCTAGCCAGATCTAAAAGTCAAATAGGAAAACTTATATAAATTTAAACAAAAGATACAGTGAAAGTTCATCTCACATACACTCAGCACGACCTAAATTAGTTACTGATTAATTTACAATATATGTAATTAAAGTTTTCCCTCCTTTTACTGGAATTATAACATAGAAAATATTTAACTAAATTGTTGATATAGAATAAATATTATACATATTCCATATCATTGAAAATTTAGGACACTCTAAATGGAGCATTTCCAAAAATAGGTGAGCAAATGAAATTTACATGGATTTGGCCTGGGATTTGTTGTTTATTTATTGATTAATATTTTAACATGGAAATGGTGGCTTTTGAATGGTAAAATTTATCATCCGCATACAGATAAACTGATATATAAATTGAATGAAGCCAACAAACAAATAAACAAAAAATCACTGTTCTGCAATTCTGAAATAATAATGTGCCAATTATTCCACTAAAAATCGATGAATAAAGTGATGCTTTTAGATCTCTAGAAATTAAAGCAGTTCTTTTAATCTTTGCCACCTTTCAATTAGATCAATTTTACATTCGATAAAATACATTGTATTGTAAAAATTTACAATATCTCAAAAGGGGCAAAGATAAAATTTTCATAATATAATTAATTAAACAGTTGTAAGCAGTTTATGATTGAAAGGTCATAATGGTAAACAAACAAATTTGGTTATTTTAAAGATTTTCTCAAAGACAAAAAATATAGGAAACGAACAAAATAAGAGTAAATTTGTTAGTTTCTTACTTTCTCTTATTTTTTTATTTATTTTAATTTAAGGCGCGTCAAAATCTATGGTCATTGGTGCCCGGAGCCTTCTCAGTGCACTGCCGGCCTCCGGATAGTGTTCTCTCGTCACAGACAACACTGTCCACCACCGGACAGTGAGCTCTAGAGGTTCCTATGAAGAGGAAATCTAAGGGCAGCCTAGCTGGGCTCAAACTCAAGACCTCCGCGTGGGAGTCTAGGGCACTAACCACCGAGCTTATCCCATCCCTCAAACTTGTTAGTGTTTTATAATGGGAGCATAGATTATTGAACTTTAGCAGTCCCAAGATTGGTCAGAAGCCAGGATTTCTTTTTTCTTTCTCTTACTCCTAGTAAGAGGTAGTATTGTAATCGTGTCGAATTTTCGATATTGAGTTTTCACCGGATATCCGTTTTGAGGTCCTCTGAGTCCAAAAAAGTGGTTTTTAGCAAAGGGTCTGTGTGTGCGTGTGTGTGTATGAATGTCAACAGCATAGCTCAAAAACGAAAAATCGTAGAAAGTTCAAACTTGACATTCCGTTTAGTTATAACTATGGGATCCGACTAGTGGGTCAACTGTCAAAATTTCTCAACCGAAAGTACCACTTTACTAGTTAGTTTTTTTACATTTTTGCGATTTTCTTACAAATGGCTCCAACGATTTTCTTTAAACTTTGTATATCAACTAGACATACTAACAGCTACAACTTCTATTTGAAACGTTTCTCCGGGAAAATTCCTTTAAGGGCACTTCTGGAGGAGGGGTGGGGGTTAGGTTTTCATCTCAAGTGCTATTTCAGTTTATTACGCAATTCTATCATCTATAAGTATAATGTTAATTAGAATTAAATATGTTGTTGAAATTCCTAGTTTGAAAAAGATAGGATGACCGGAAGTGCGTTTACTTTACCACTTTACTAAATGATTTTTTTTCACTTTTTCGCAATTTTGTCAAACAAGGCTCCGACGATTTTCTTGGAACATCCTATATACACTATGCATATAAAGATGTTTATTTATAACATTTCTCTGGGAAAATTCATTTAAGGGTGCTTTTGGGTGGGGGGTGGGGTTATGTTTTTCTCGAAAGTGCTATCATAGTTGATTATACAATTCTATCATCAAAACAAAATTAATTAGAAATAAATAGATGGCCAAAATTCAGGGTTTCAAGAAAATTAGTTCACCGGAAGTGAGTTTTTACTGAACAGTTTTTTCAGTTTTGACAAATTTCATTAAATTTGGTACACTAGCTTCAAAATTTGTCAATTATAATTTTGGGAACTGGAGTAAGAGAAAGTTGTGTGAGTGTTTCACACCAGACTTTTTTTATATTTAGTATGTTTATACTAAATTTCATTATTTCATTGTTACACATTGCACTAAACTGCCATTTATTAAGATTTCTACGGAGAACCAAGCAGAATTATATCATTCCCATGAATTCCTATGCATTTACATATTATCATTCGCGGTTATTAGGTCATGAGGTATTCGGTAAGGATTATCTAGTGGTATGGGAAAAGAAAATACTACTAAGGGATTAGAATGAGTACATATGTCTATGCGTTGCCCAATGGTAGTTACCGGCCTTTGGAACCGTTTATTCGAATTAGAGTTAAAGTTTTGAAGCATCGCGAGAAATTGCGCATTTTTTGGGCGGAAACCATTCTTCAATGTCACACTTGTAGAGGTCATGGTTTGTGGGAGATACCAGCACTATCGTTCTTGGAAGTGGACGTTCTTTGCGTGTGTAATGTGATTGGTGATGTTTGTGTATTGTGGCAGTTGGTTGTGACGTGAGCGTTTTAGCGAAAAGGGCTTGAATGTTTGCTTGAGATAGAATATAAGAATATAATCAAGAAAGCACCACTGATTATAAAATAAATATATTTTCTAACTGAATTAAAATAGTTTTGTAATGTCACAGCGATTAAGAATAAATCAATTAATTAATCTAGATTAGATGCGAAACTCTTATGTTTTAACTTATAACTGGCACTGATACTAAGAGAGCAATTCCTGAAGTGTTCTGGCTTTCTGAAGTAGAATGCCTGTATGGTTTGAAGGCTGAGTTAAGACTGTCTACTCTTTACTCTTTTAAAGCTGATGGCTCTCTTCTTTGGAATTGCTCTCTCTCTCGCGGGGGAATTCTCTTATACAAAAGAGATACCCTGATGGGATTTAGTGCCTTTGTTTTCTTAATAGCAATGACCAAATTTAATATGCCTGGTTCTAAAATACACACTTTTTGAAGGTAAATTCACAGCACTAAAATAATTATAAAATATTAACAAAAATACAATTTTGGATACTATAAAATATTCAGAAACTTTAAACTATTATTTTTCGATTTCGTCCTTCCACTACACGTGCTACCTACTTGAAGATCGGTCGAAGGGTCCAGCAAAGAGTTTAAGGGTTTTTAACTTGCTTGGAAGGATTGAATAAACCAATTAAGGCAAACAGAGTTTTTATCGAAGCGAGCCAAACTAGTAAGAGTTGTAACTAGCCACACCTTCTTCAAGTTCGCCCGCCTAATTAGTCAATTCCACAAGCCTGAGCTTCTTATCCTCTTCATCATTCTTCGCTCGATCATTCTTCACTCTCTTATCCTTTATTCTACTCACACAGCCTGTAAATATGAAGTATGTATAAAAGTGCAAATGGTGAATTTATGCTTTCACTTTCATTTCACCAACCATCATCATTTCCTGCTCCAACCATTACATCGACACTTAAGATTTCGGTTAAAATCCTATAACTTTTATGAATGATACTTTATTTCCTGTTGATAGCGATAGCAAGAAAAAAAAAGAAGAGATAATTTTTAAATAAATCTAAAAATTACAACTAGTGGTTGAAAATTGGAAAAGGGTCCAGCCAGCCCCTACCTGCAGGTCATGAACCGCGGCAAACCCTTTTTGTATTTCTTTCAAAAAGGGTCAATATACAGTCAAAAGATAATACCTTATTGGCCTAACTGGCCTACCATCTGTTAACAAAGCGTCGCCACCCCGGCCAAATCAGCCCTTGTTAACTACTGACCTCCCCTAGGGTCAATATACCACAAGAGATGTCTAAGTGTTACACGTCGATGTGTGAGTGGTGCAAATATAACACGTCGCTCCACTGGAGGAGGGATTCAGTTCGATTCAGGCATCAAACGTCTACATCAGTTTTCAGATCAGAAGCACCATCTCACATCGCGTGCGCGTTCCTATTTAAGATTTTAACACTTTACTAACTTCTTTAATATTTTATATTCATTTTATAATTCTTATAGTTATTTACAATTGTGCATCTTAGTTTTTCTATTTTATATCTCTTTAAATTATTTGTTAAAATATAGTATATTTTTATAAATCAGTAGTACGCATTTCGAATACCAACTCACTAATCTCTTACCCTCTAATTAACAATCTCTTACTCCTACTCATCACTTCAACTTCCGGTATCAATAAAACGATACCAATACATTATTATTATTATTATTATTTTTTTTAATTTTAGCATACTACTTATGCATCTATATCATTGTAATTTGTTATTTGTTTTAGAATCTCAGATCTCTTTGGGAGTTTTTGAAGGAGCGATATCGATAAGCTTTTCGAAAGAAGAGATGTTTAAATGTATACTACATTTCTACCAACAAAATGATATTAAGAATAAAAATTAAATACGTTATGGTAAATACCCCGAGGTCCTCATAGGGTCAACGCAAGTGGTCTAAGTAACGTGCTTATGAAAGTTTTAATCATGTTTGCTGCATACATATCAGTTAGTTATGTTCAATTTAATTTACCAAAAATTAGGAAAACATGAATACTTTTTTTGCTTACTTTACTAACTTCTTTTTATCTCTTGTTTTGCTTTTACTTTATTTATCCATTTGACTTTCTCTTAATTGTAAGAAAAACTATTGTTTTGACGTGTTTTGAGTTCGAAAAGTGGTTTTTAGAATTGGTTTGTACTAGGGCAAGGTGAAAAGTTCTCGGCCTAGCCCACAGATGGCACTGCTACAAATGAAATTACCATTTTGTTATGTTGGCAAACTTGTTGCAAAAGTAAATACCATTTTCAAGAATTTGATCAGACAAATATATTGTTTTATACGGCTGTTTAAAGTAAGCCGTATATGTGCGTATCTTGAGTGTGTGTTTTTAACAAAATGAATAAACTTGAATACCGTTCCGTCTAAAATTCTTCATTTTTGGATGGTTTATTGCCTACAAAAATTCATCCAAAGTTGGTGAAAGTGTATTAGGAGTCCTTTGTTACCAACGAAGAAAATAATTGGCAGCTGAGTTTAAACGCGGTCGTACATCGATTAAAGATGATCCACGTGAAGGACGGCCAAAAACTGCAACTACTGAAGAAAATATCGAGAAGATACACAATGTGGTTCTAGATGATCGACGATTAAAAGTGTATGAGATAGCTAAGGCTTTAGACATCTCAGAAGAAAGGATACGGCACATTTTACATGAAGAACTCAGTATTAGAAAGCATTGTGCAAGATGGGCGCCACATTTCACACAAACAACTGAGATATCGAGTTTCTCAGCAATGTTTGTGTCGTTAAGGAGAATCAAACCGATTTTCTGCGCCGATTTGGTACGATGGATGAAACGTGGATTCACCATTTTAACATGAGTCAAAACAACAATCCAAGCAGTGGGTAGAAGCCGGTGGTTCTGCACCGAAGAAAGCAAAGACAATTGTATCGGCTGGAAAGGTTATGGCTAGTGTTTTTATGAGATTCCAAAGGGATTCTTTGAATTGACTACCTGCCAAAGGATCAAACAATTAATGACCAGCTAGATGAAAAACTTAGAGAGAAAATGTCTGGTTTGCAAAAGAAAAGAAATTCTCTTTCTACAGGACAATGTAACCGCCTAAAAAGGCGCTTTGGCAATGGGAATATTGAGGTATTTGGAGTATGAATTGTTGGAACATCTATTGTGACTTTCATCTATTCCCAAACCTTAAGAAATTTGAGGTTGGAAAACGTTCTGGGTCAAATGAGAGGTAATATCAGTGGTAAATGGATATTTTGAAGATCTTTCAGAATCGCACTTCAAGGACGGAATCTAGTGATTGGGAGAAACGTTGGACAAATAGTATTGAACTAAACGGAGACTACATTGAGTAATAAATGCATTTTTAAAATATTCATTTTCACTAGTGGGCCGAGAACTTTTCACCTTGCCCTCAATGGAGGTCAGCTTAAATCAAGAATAGAAAATCGATATTTCGTTTAAGTGTTACTAGTGTATACGGCAATAAAGTTTTGGTTAAAATCGGTCTACCGGAAAATACCAATTTACCGAATAGATGTTTCAGTTTTTATGATTTTCTCTAAAACGGCTTCAACGATTTTTTGTTTATATCGTCTAATCAAAAAATATTTGATACTTGGTATATCGTCTAATCAAAACTGAACTACATCATTTATTTGGAAAAAAGTTTCCCAAAAAAAAAATCATTTAAGAGGTGTTCTGGAGAAGGTGTGATTTTAGGCTTTCCTCTAAAGTGCATTTCAATATGGTAGTATATGATTCTATCGTCTTTTTGAAGTTGTGAAGCGCTTTCACAAAAAAAAAAAATTTCCGACTTCCTAGAAGGGATATACAGTATCTCAAAGTGAAAATGATACACCAAGTACTAAAATGTTTAAATATGTAATAGAAACTTTCTGAAGATGGTATGTACAGAAAATATCTGTCATAAATTACAAATAGTTCTGTATTTAATACTACTAAAAAATTCATATTAATTGGCAAAAGAATGTATTCACTAGAAGACAAATAAATTGATTTTAACAGAAATATACTCAAAGGAAAGCGATACAGCTCCATGTTTACCATGTACACTTTATCCTTTTGTTTGACAGTCACTTGTTTGTTTGTCACTTGTTATTGTTGACTTAGAAAGAGGTATTAAGTTATTTATAGTGAGTTCTGCTGTGCAGTTCAGTGCTTTATTTTTAAATGGGTGCACACACAACATTAAAAGAGCGCGAGCTGATAGTTTCTCATTATCAGAAAGGGAAGTCAATAAGAGAAATTGTTCAAATATCCAGAAAAGTCATACAACAGTGCAACACATCATAGAACGGTACAGAAGATATAAAACGATTCACAAAAAAATTTTAGAGCAAGTCCCAAAAAAATATTTACGGCTGCTGATGAAAGATGGATTTTACAACAAATTAAGAAAAATCCCAAATTTAACTGCCCCGAAACTTGCTGGCGAAATTGAAAAATATTTGCATAAGAAAGTCCACCCGGAGATAGTAAGGATCGTTCTAAGAAAAAATAAATTTCATGGAAGGATTGCTAGAAAGAAACCTTTCATCAGTAAAAAAAAATCAAAAAGTCAGAGTGCATTTTGCGGAAGAGTACTTAAAAAAAGATTCTACCTTCTGGGATAGAGTATTACTCACCGACGAATCTAAATTTAACATCTTCCGGTCAGATGGCCAGGAGAAAGCCAGGAGAAGAATTAAAAGAAAAGAATCTTAGGCCCATTGTAAAACATGGAGGTGGAGGGATAAGGTTTTGGGGTTGTCTGCCAGCAACTGGGGCAAGTAATTTGCACTTCATTGAAGCAATTATGAACAAGCACAAGTACATAGACATTCTGCGACAAAATTTGAGGGCAAGTACTGAAAAAATTAAATATTAAAGACAATTATCAAGACAGCACACAGCACATTTAGTCCAAGAATGGTTAATGTTCAATTGTCCTACCATTCTTAAAACACCACCTCAATCATCAGATCTTAACGTGATAGAGAATTTTTGGGCTAAACTAGAGACAGAAATAAGGAAACACGAAATATCGAATAAAGAAACTCTTCAAAGGGTTTTGCTAGAAAAATGAGATAAAATTTCACCGGACTACACGAAAAAGCTTGTGAATTCCAACCCAAAACGTCTTCATGAAGTAATTGCTAACAAAGGCTTACCTATAAAGTATTAGAGAAAAAAATAATTGTTTTATTTCGTTTTTTCATTGAGAAAAAAGAATGCGTATCATTTTCATTTTGACCTAATTTTGCAGTATGTATTTTAATTTGTTGTATATACTGATAGTATAAACATTTTTGTACTTCTTTGGCTTCTCAAATAGTAAATATAATATAAAATTAAAACTAATTCTTTTAAATGTATCATTTTCACTTTGAGCCATGTATATATGGGTAGTAACATACAAAAAAATTGCCGTTTGATTCTGGTCTTCGATGTCAGTCCCTACTTTTAGTTCCCATCTTTTGTTTTTAATTATTTTGGTCAACACCAATTGAGCTTCATTGAGAACGAGTCCTGAATTTACGTTCCAAAGGCCGGTAGCTACCACTGGGCAACGCACAGGACATACTCAAGATCCCTTCAAGATCTACTAACCGCGAATGATAATAACTAAATGCACAGGAACACATGGGAATGACATAATTCTGCTTTGTTCTCCATAGAAATCTTAATAAATGGCAGTTTTGTGCAATGTGTAAAAAGTGAAATATAAACAAATTAAATATGAAAAAAAGAAATTGGGTAATTGCATGACTTATTGGATACTTACTTCGTCGGAATTTTCACGTAAAACTTACAATTTCAGAAATTTTCTTTAAACATTTAAGAAATAAAGTTCTCTTATCTACTTCAATAACTTTGTCAGCAGATAATGTCATCATAATTTTCAGTGAATCTGCGACTGACTTCTCTTGTTTTATCTTTCTTCTTTTTATTTTTCAACACTTAAATTTATTATTATCATATTATTTATTATAATTATTATCATTTAACAAAAAAAAAAAAAGAAAGAATAAGAATTAGAAAAAAATCTCATGTGAATCACTCACACATCACTTTCTCTTACTTACTGCATTTATTGCAATTCTAATTAACAAACTTTCTTTAAATTTGCACTGTTTACTAAATCTGAGTGAGTGCTGTGAGTTTATTTAGGCTTGCTTAGCATAAATAAAGGTGTTGGTGTTAGTTCTATCACATTTATTTATTAAATTTTTCGATAGAAATTAATTTTAGCATGTTCTGTGGAAGCTTGATGAAAGGCTGCCAAGCTAGTCGAATGGAAACTCTTTCTTAATTCTGTATCAGTCAGAGAGTGAAAGTTTATTGCCAGTTGCAATAAAGTTCATATTAAATTTGAAGTAACTTATTTCTGTTCAAATCAATACTAGCGACTTGGTCAAGAAGAAAGTTTTTCTTTTCTCTAAGGATAGGCTACAAGAGTAAAAAACAGTTTTGATCTTCTAATTATATCTTATTGAGGGCAATTAAGCATCTACTAAAAATCTTATTTGAAGGAAATTTGTTAAAATTGTAAGATTTGCAATAATAATAATAATAAAAAGTATCCTGTGCATGTTTATATGTAAAATTGAACGGTTGGCTGGTAAGGGGAACTAGGAACCGTTAGCGACAGACAAAAGACGAGGCCAACTCTATTGTAAAAAAAAAAACAAAAAAAAAAACGAGGGTATGAGATGATACTTGTATACATAAGAGACCAAAGTGGAAAGGATATAGAGCCATTTCCTTAATAAGTCTTAAAACGCGCCAACAATATTTTTAAGGTATGTTCTATACTGTCTCTTTGACCTTTTACCTATCTTAGTTCTATATTTAGTTCAGCTCATATTTATTTAATTATTTATTTATTTATATTTACAGAGTTGTATTCCATTTATAATTAATTATCTCGTCATCCAACAAAACAAACACTATACAAAACATAGACTAAGTAACGGTTATAAAAGAATAAAAAAACAAATAGGGTAAAATATAAAGTAACAAAAATTAGAATATATAAAAAATAGTAATATAAAAAAAAATAGTATTTAAACAAATACAACAAACAAAAACATACACAAATATAAAAGACAATATAGTAAAAAGTGCATAAAACTATGAATTTGAAATGTAATTGGTGTGATATGTTGTAGTAGTAGTAGCTTGTGGCACGAGCGGTTTAGTGAAGGGATTGTGTGTATGTTCAAAGAGAAGAGAAGTAATAAGAAATAATTAAGAAACCACTGGTAGATAAAATTAAATATATTATCTTTAAAGATATTTAAATGCTTTTCAATAACACAGTAATTATGTTTATAAATCAATTATTTATATAGATTAAGTACAAAACTCTTATGTTTTAACTTATAACTGGCACTGATGTTTACTGCTACAAGTGTTCTGCGTGAATGTCAAATACAGACTGTCTGAAAGAATGCCTTCTAATTTTTCGTTCAACTCTACCCCTGTGAGAAGAAAGGGGTAGACAATGCTAACAAGTTTCATGCCCTCTCCATGCAACGGTAATCTTCTACCTGTGTGTACCCTTTTTGCCAGCGAATATCTAGTTCCTCATAATTTTTATATATTTGAAATCAAATATATTTCTATATTTCTGGCATCCATCACAAATTTATTAATAAGAATAACTAATTAGCAACTAGTTTAAAGGGAGAGCGTACGAAATAAAAGAGATAAATGTATCTGACTTTATATATAAAACTATAGACTACACTATTAAAGGGAAATTATTTATAATATTGGAATAACTATTTAATGTATAACTAATGTAAGTAATAATTTATATAACTGCAAATATCCAGTATAACTAATTAATGATTATTGCTGGTAATTGCAACAAATTTCATTAATTCTGGCAGGAAGAGATCATATTCATTACAAATACTATTTTTTGTGTAAATACATATATACATATATATACACACACATATTTAATATATATACACACACACACACACACACACACACACACACACACACACACACACACACACACACACACATATATATATATATACATATTTAAGTATAAATAGTTAATATCTATCTAGTCATTAAATTATCCACAATAGATCCCTTATTGTAGATCGCAGTGGAATGAGGCTCGCCCTCCCCGTATCAAATCTGAACTAGTCATTAAATTCATTGTCTTAGGTGTGGTAAAATTCTAATTCTTAATTCTCTCTCATTAAGTATTTGTCATTATCTAAATCAGTTCCAATTAAAATATTTCTTAAATTAAATAAAACCACTCATGCCTTGCTATGTAACACACACACACATATATATATATATGCACTGCAACTATCATCATATCACAGAAACATGTAACACCATTTCAAAATAGATCAAGAATCAGTTCATTTCTAATTTTTAATCGTATATCCTCAGCATGATATTCTAAATCATTGCATCTTCATATCAAGTTTAATTAGTTAGAATGATAGTTTAACTAAGTTTGATTCCTGTTTATCTTCTATCTCAGTCAACTATGTGACATTCAGATCAAGTTTTGATTCTATTACCAAAAGTAGGTCGTAAACTTCATTACTTATAAAGGTGATATGCTGGGATCATTATTTAAGTACGTCATACTCATAACATTTACGTTTATTTGACAGGTTTGGCTTGTATTACATTTTCAATAGTAGATTTTGTATTAAGTTTAGAAATATTATTAACATATGTATTGAATGTTATCCGCGACTGGCACAGGAGATGTTAAACTAAATTCCATCCGTGTCTGTCATATTATGATAGTTGTAACATGCATAGAATACGCTTTTATTTTTTTCAACACCCCTCAGAAACCTCCCTCACCTCCCAAAAGTCTTGTGTGAATGTTTCACATTCATTTTTCTAATTCTTCCTTCTTTATTTAAAAAAAAATAATAATAACTAATTTACGTTGAGAAAAAGTGGGAAGAAAGGAAAAAAAAGAAGCGAAGTTGCAGATTCTACTTAGAATATTAAGATTATGTCTACTGGACGACAACGTGATTGAAGTTGATAAGAAAGCTATTTCTTGAACAATTGGAAATCTTATCTAATTAATTAAAAAAAGCAATCAAGTTTCTGTCACGAAAGCTATTAATGATTGTAATAGAAGTATTAAATCTTTGAATTTATCGCTAAAATAAGAAATAAGGTTGTTAACAAAAAAAAAAAAAAGAATAATTATAAATTGGGAGATGAAATTATCATATTAAAGAGAGAAATGTAATCCATTAAACTTTGTCTCAGTACGATTTCACACTCTACTTATTGTAATACAGTAAAAATTTGTAATGGGGCTCAGATTTGGGGGTTTCAGGCCTATGAGGTGTTAAAGAAACTTCAAAGATTTTTTATAAAAAAATTGTTTGCGTTACCTATCCAGACTCCCAACTATATATTGTCGTTAGAGAGTGCTTTGGAACCACTCGAAGTTTATACCCTTAACCTCCATCTAAGATACTGTGTCAAGGTGTTATCTCTTCCATCCCACAGACTCCCTAAGATACTGGCCCTCAAAATAATTGACAGAAAAATATATTGGTTCAAACACTGGCTTACTCTTTTCAGTGTAACTCATGTTCTTTTAATGACTCCCTGGTTAACTTACAAACTTGGCCCACTCAGTTTGCCTTAGCTGGAGAGAGAATAAGGGAATCTCGCTTGCAGGAATCTGTGAGACGCGCAACCATGTCTGATCGTTTTGTTCTGTACAGCCACTTAACATCTATGGGCAGGGATCGCGTTTCTTCAGCCTTTTCTGACGACCTTTCTTTCTTGGAAATGCGGTGGCTTTTCAAGTTAAGAGGGGAGCTTCTTTACCTAAATTATAGGCCCTGGTTAGACAGGGAACTAGAGCTGGAAAAGTGCTCCCTGCGTAATAGCGGTTCTCGTGAGGTAAGTTTACCACTTTTTGGGAGAGTGTCCCTTATTAGCTGAATTTCGTCTCCTTTACTTCTCCAAGCGTACACTTTCTAGAGAGGAAATTGTATCCTTCTTAACAGGTCGGACCCACCCTCGGCCCCTTCTCCGCTACGCTCGCCATGCTTGGAAAGCAAGTTATAACTGGATCTCTGATTTTTAGTTTAGTTTAGTTTACCTGTTAGCATAATTATTATCAGTTCCTTTTTTTACTTTCTCTTATTTTCTCTTTGATTAATGCATAGAAGATTACTTTCAGTTTTTTTTGTACCTTCATTTATATTATGTAACTTTTTATTTATTTATGTATTTTTCTTTTTTCTTTGTAAAACTTTTTTTTTGAATATGCTTTGTGTTTTTATAATGATCAGTGAGTGAACTCTGGCAGAAGGCTGCAGCCATTGCCTATAATAAGTTGTACCAAAAAAAGAAGTTTATTTGTACATTTCTGAAATATATTATTATTATTATTATTATTATTACAGTAAAAATTTCTAATATTGCACAGAAATGGATTAAAAATTTAACAAAAGGATTTGAAATGAATTAACTGTCAAATACGTATTTCACTAATTATCGTGAGATAAATTTATATTATAAGATAGTAAATATGTTTTTTTTTAAATGGTAATTTATTACACTGAACAACTGCTGTAGTTAAGGAAGGGAATATCTAAGGAAGTGGTTAGCTTACTGGACATCCACGCAGAGGACCTGGGTTCGAGTCTAGCTGGCTACCCTTAGATTTTTTTTTCTTCCTAGAGCCTCTCTAGCTCACTGCCCCGTGATGGACAGTGTTGTCTGTGACGAGGGAACACTGTCCGGAGGCCGGCAGTGCACTGAGAAAGCTGTTGAAGCGAAAGTGAGTTGTTGAAGCGCCTTAAATTAAAAAAAAATAAAAGAAAATCTGCTGTAGTTACAATAAAATTATATGAGTACTTTGGATAATAAACAAGTTAATTTAAAAAAAAAAAAAAATTAAAAATAGGCGAATATGAAAATGAACATGTTAATAGGAGGTTACTTTAAATCCCTCATTGGTAATCTGTGTCAATTAAATGATTAATATTTTAAAAATTCTTTCTCTTTTGCATGTAGAAAATCTATTGAAATTTGCATAAATAGATTGGGAAAGTTCTGAGTGAGATAATAGAAAATAATGATCTGAATCTTTCTCTAAAATCTTTCCTGGCACATCGGGATATATATTACTTTTTTACCTTAACGGATAAGCTCTATAGGAAAATGAAACCTGATTGATTAATATATATATATGTATATATATTTCTAATAGCACTCCAGACTGAAAATAACCACAGAATATTTTACAGAATATAAAAATTGTGTGTCCCAATTCAGCAACATATAATGTTTGAATGCTGTCTTTCAATTCACTATTCAATGTTTATTACTATATTTTGGCAAATAATAATGTTGTATATATATAAATATATTTTGTACAAACTTTACTTTATCAAAACAAGAGAAAAGGGAAAAATATGGAAAAACTAAAAAAAGGCGTGTACAGAAAGGAAAGAAAGAAAAACTTTGTTTGAATTATATTTATCTTAGAAAAAAAATGTTTATATACTTTTTTAAAACTCTCTATTTTCTTTTATCTATCTGAGTTAATTTTAAAAATAAAATATATGTTATAAGCTCCCGATGTTCAAAGCTGAGCATTGTTTAACCCTCCTCACATGTGAAACGACTCCTGTTAGTAAGCAAATTTTCTAATTAATAGATATATGAAACATATAATTATTACACACTCCAATTTTGAAATATCTCTATTGAGTGTACCAACTAAGCTCTATACGAAAATAGCTGAAATGGGAATCAGAAGAATAGTAGAGAAAAAGCTTGAAGAAAAGCAATAGAGTTTTCACAGTAATGGGACGTACACAAGACTTTGTATTAGCAATGAAATAGGTAACGTTCTTAAAACGATAATAGACAAAAAAAAAAGATTATAAAGAAGACTGTCAAGGATGTAGTTTAAGTCCACTTCTGTTTTATATTAGTCCTGAACACAGCTATCAAAAAAAAAAGCAAAAGAGGAATGAAGAAAAATGCCCGCAAGCGGTATCTGTTGCATGCAGTTACTTGGGGAGTTATTTTTTTTTTTCCGAGGGGGAAAAATGCCCATTGCCACCTTCCGATTGCGTCAGGTGTGTGGGGCTTTCCGCTTCCTCCAAATCTCTTCTCCTAGTTCTGGTCACTTTGCGCCGAAGTTGCAAACAGCTTCTCCTTAGCTGTGCTATTTCATCGTTCCACCAATATACCGGTGGTCTTTTTCCTCTGGGCTTACCCTTCCTGGGCATTGCAGCATCACACGCCCGGTTTATCACTTCCATAGTAACGTGCGTGATTTCTTCTGCCGATCCTGCGTAGGTAACTGCCTGTGTCTGATCCTGCGCTATCATTAGATCGAAGGCTTCCTTATCTAACCGCTTTAGGTTCCAGCCTGATAGCTTAGCTGCATTCTTCACACTACTCTTTCCTTGTGTGATCAATTTGAACGTAATATACTGGTGGTCGCTTCCTGTATATTCTTTCATTACTCGCCAAGAAGTAACTTTACCTGCCAGTGTATCCGTAGCAAATGTGATATCCGGGATGGTTCCCGTCTGTCCTGCTCTCCTGAAGGTGGGCGTATTTCCAGCGTTAGCTGCTATAAGATTACGTCTCGCAATCATGTCCAGGATGAATCTTCCCCTAGCATCAGTGGTTTCCATGCCCCATTCGGGGGCTTTGGCGTTAAAATCTCCTGCTAGGACCACTCCTTCCCTCCAATCTTGTATAGTTTCCTCCAGGTCTTCGATTTTCTTTCTAAAATCATGAAATCTCTCATTTGGTGTAAGATAGCAACTAACGTATCGAATGCCCTTACTTCTAATCCATACATATCCAGGTCCGGCGCCATGTACCTCTACCGGTATCTTGTTTGGGTCTAAGACCCATATGGCCGCAGTATGTAAATCATCTTGGAACCAAAAGGGACTGTCTCTGTCACGGTATTGTTCACTAAGTATTAGGAGTTCTATTTTCCGTTCTAGAATGTGCTGGTCTAATAGAGCATCCGCTGTTCTACACCTGTGAGCGTTGCCCTGCAGTTACTTGGGGAGTAGCGACCCCACGGCATACCACAGCTCAATACTCCATGCACTTCGTCAGAACAGTACACAATACACTTCACTTCATAACAGACAAGAACAAACACAGTACACAAACTAGAGTCTCCGTTCGTAGTTGAATGGCGTAAGCCAAGGGAGAAGCAAGGGTTTAACTCAGTGGTAGCGTGCTGGACTAGCAACATGGAGGTCCCGGGTTCGAATTCAGCACGCTGCCTTTAGATTTTCTCTTCCTAGGAGCCTCTACTGTCCGGTAATGGGCAGTTTTGTCTGTTGCTAGAGAACACTGCTAGGAGGCTGGCAGTACACTGAGAAGCCTCCGGGGGGTCCCAATAGATCTTTGAGGCCGCACTGTGATAATCCCCTACAATAGTCCACAACTTGTGATGAAGAAATATCACTTTCGGTTATTTAAACGGGAGAAAAGTCAACCCATCAACCTTTGTATTTGCCTCCGACGTGATTATACTCGTTATAGAGACCTTCAATCGAATTTGAAAATATTACAAGAAGAACTGAAGGCGATAAGTATGCGCATTAATCCGGCTAAAACGAAAGTTATGAGGATAGGAAGGAAGCCTGGAAAGGTCAGTAAGGGTCATTAGATCAAATGGAGAGATTATAGAAAGAAAACGGATCTATCGATTGGAAAAATTGCGGAAAGAATAGGAGATGTAAGCAGGGTGTTTGCGGCTATAAGAAGAGGGTTCTTAAATCGCTACGAAATGAGCAAACCAATAAAGATGGCTGTAAGCAGATGGATGTTACTCACCAATACTCACCTATTCCAGTGAATCTTGGACCTTAACTACTAAAAATCTGTCCAAAATCTAAGCCTCCAAAATGAGATATTTAAGAAAAACGGTAGACAAAGAAGAGAGCAGAGTTCACAACATAGTAATCAGGGCAAACCTCGGAACTAGGCCAGACGAAGGAAAGATTGTGGAAAGTAGGCCGAGATGGCTGTTACGCATGGATCGTAGTCAAATAGTTAAGCTCACATACACCTCAAATGTAGACAGCAAACGAGGAAATCCCAGGACAGCAAAGAACAGCAAACGGATTAGAGGAGAGCCCAGGCTGAAATGGGAGGAGGGAGTTAAGGAGGCTTTGAAGAAAAGGGGAACAGATTGGGAAAGGGATGCACGTACTTGTCCAGGATCGTAGAAAATGGACTGCCCTCTAAAGAAGGCACTCTGACACTTCTTAGGCGATATCATGGAGAAATGATTATGATGATGATGCATATACCTTATATAAAAATATATATATGAAATATAAGGATAGAAAAGTTATCAAATCCAAAAAAAAAAGGTCATTGTTAGCGACAATAAGGAAAATAAATGGGTAAGGATATGAGGAATAAAGGTGGGTGGGTTGATTAAAGAAGTTAAAATGCCAATTACATTAGATAAATGTTCATTCATTGGAGCAGGCTGCAGAAAATATGACTAGTAATTAGAAACATAAATTTGCTACAATATGGATAGACACTTCTTCTGTTAAAAGGGTAAATTTTATTTCTTTAAATGAGTCCTAAACATTAATTAGCGATTCACTTACTCAAACAGTGGGATGGTTTATTCTCGGAAAATGAAATTACAAAGTCTTGAGAGAATGAAAGAGAAATAGGATATATAAATAAATGATGTTTATAATTTCATTAAAAAAGAAAGAAAAAGAAATCAATCTAACTCTTGCATTAATCAAAAACCAATGATAAATCCTAACAAATAACTGTCTGTTCATGGAACTTAATGGTTATCCATGGATACAGTTGGGTACAATGAATATTTAATAACGTAAAAGATTTTTTTTTAAAACCATTACTTGATTAAATGATAAAGTTGATTAAATGACAACGCTGTTGAGTTACGTCATGCTGAGTGAATGTTGAAAATTATAAATTTTCCATGTAAATGTATTCAACAAGTAATTACTTCAATGAATAATCCTTAAACTAGGTCAGCTGCCCATAATTTGCAACAGTTCATTGATAATTTTAGTGACGCTTTCAAAACAATTTGTAGTTTACTTTCTCTTAATTATATACAGAAGTGGATATATATTGTGATAATGTCAAAAATTTTACTCGAAATTGAGTTTTCACCGGAAATATATGCTTTGAGGTTTCCTGTTTGTGTATGTGTCTGTGTTTGGTCAGCTTAACGCAATACGCAGAAAGTTGAAACTTGGTATTTCATTTAGGTTTTATCAATGAAAGCGACATTAAGGTTTTTGGTCGAAATCGACCGACTGGATCTACTATTCTACTGAATAGATTATTCAGTTTTTTTTGCGATTTTCTCAAAAACGCTTCCAACGATTTTCTTTAAAGTTGATACATCAATTAAACATATAAAAAGCTACAATTTTTTTTTCTGTACAACTGTTCCGGGAAAATTCATTTAAGGAGTATTCTGGAAGACGCATGACATTAGGCTTTCCTCTAAAATGCCATTTCAATATTTTATACAATTGTGATGAATGCAAGAAATATAAAAATATATTTAATTTGAAAAAAATCAAAATTATTCCCCTTGCAAAAGGACAAGCCAGGTAGAAGAAGTCCAGGTACTGGGAGTGTTCATGAACCTTGATAGCATTGTCCTACCCGCTTCTTCTCACAGGGGAAGATTTGAAATAACAATTAGAAGACATTCCTTCAAGAACAGTTTTGTTGTAGACACCGAGGCAGAACACATCAGGACTGTGCCAGTTTAAGTTATAACATAAGAGTTTATTCCAATGAATTTCAGTATACTTATAAGCATATTATTGTGGTATTTTAAAGTAATTTAATTTCACTTAGAGAATATATCTATTTTAAAAACAGTGTGATCTCTTGATTATTTCTAATACTTCACTCTTTTAAACATATATACTTACAAGCTCTTTTACTAAACCGCTCATGCTACACACTACCACTACTCTACAACACATCACACCAAATAACATTTCACAATTCTATCTTCAATATAATGTTTATAATAATTGAATGTGCGGCTAAAATTCCTAGGTTGGAAAAAAAAAAATCGATTTACCAGAAGTATTATTACTTTTATATTAATATTATGGATGTACATAATATAAATTTTCAGTTATTTCTACAAGAAATTTGTAACTAGGTAAAAAAAAAAAACGTATAAAAATACGTACATAATAAATCATAAATCAAAATTTAGTAAATTTTAGGAAGAGAAAGTGTGCGAGTGTTTTACATCAGATTGTTTTTTATAAATGTTAAAAAATGTTTACTTTTTTTTTTGGATGGGCCTGATATACTGCGACCTTCTCGATGTATTTGTTCTATGCCCTTTGAGTGCCGTAGGTTGCCCACAGCATCCCAAACAGATGTCCCCTAGGCGAACCTCGTCTACAACACCTCCATCAGGTTAAGATCTCTAATGGATCCTAATAACCTGGCGGGCTCTACGGTGGGTAATTTCCCCTCCGCCTCCTGGGTATATACCCAGGTTTTTAATTTTTCTTGCTATTTTAAGAGAAAGTTTTATACGATCGAGCTAAAACCTTGATGGTCCTTGTTGGTCAGGTGGTTGTCCACTCAGATGCCTTCTGCTCTTGTAAAGAAAATGATCCGAGAGTAGGAGATTGGGAAATGGCAGAGGCGCTGGAATGAAGCAAAACTACATATGAGTTCTTCCCAAATCTGCATCACAGACTGTCGATACGATGGCTAGAGTTGTCCCAAACCGCAAAGCAATACTTCACGGGTTGGATCTTCTCAATTAATTGGATAAAAGCTCACGCGGGACATGAGGGTAATGAAAGAGCTGATTTTTTAGCAAAGGAAGCTTCGAAAGATAATACTCTGGATTTTGTTTACGATCGGTACCCGAAATCCTATATTAAGACCAAAATAAGGTTATCCTTGCTGAGAAAATGGGAACAGGAATGGAGGCAAACATCAAAAGGGCAATACACAAAGCAGTTTTTCCCATCAGTGAATGCCAGAATGTCTGTTAAGCGTTTTAACTTAAACCATCCCCATGTAACAATGTTCCTAACCGGCCATGGTGTAGGTTCAAAAGTTACTTCTACCGTTTTAAGATTGCGAATACTTCGGTATGTAAATGCGATGGAGCTACCGAGCAGACACCACTCACTTGTTTGATTGTTCTCTCTTAGATAACAAACGAAAAAATTTACTTACTAAATCAGTACTTTTGGAATATGGATGGCCTACAACACAGGAAAACCTTATTCATCATTTACATGAAGATTTTATTGAATTTATCACTAAAATAGATCTGGACAATCTTGCAAGTTAATCACTTCAATTTTTCATTCAATTCATTGAATTTTGGGGATTAAAAATTTAATTCATTTAATTCAAAATTTTTCATTTAAAATTGTTCATTTTTCAAGTAAATCGTTAAAATCTTTCATTATTCCCTAATAGCATAAGTACTTGTTTTGTTTTTAACCTTAATTTTGTAAATATTGATTTGCATTATTCATGCAGTATGTAAAAATTTCTAATAAACTCCCTCCAATTAGGGGTACTTTTTGGAGGAAAACACAAAAAAAAAAAAAAAAAAAACTTCACGGGCCATGGGGAGTTCAATTCTAAGCTCCATGAGCTGGGACTGGCAGATTCCCCAAATTGCGAAATGCGGTGACACGGGGACACGGTGCATCACGTTCTCTTCCGGTGTCCTCTCCTCGACGAGGCGTGAATCCATATGGAATTCAAGCTGATAAGTAGGGGAAAGAAATGGCCGGGAGACTGTAAAGTATTGACTAAGAGTGCTAGGAATTTCAAAGACTTTGTAGAGTTCGCTCGAGAAGTTGCGGTAATAAGAAGGACTATATGGATAAGTAGAGTTCCGCATTCTCTTGGCAGGGACGGTAACTTATCTACTATGTAGATAAGGCCAAGTGACCATAGGCACCGTTTTTGGCGCTATGCGCTAGCTACGGTCGCCTGGAGTATGCGAATAATAATAAATAATAAATAAATAATGCGATCGAGCTAAATTTCTGGTGTCTTATACATTAATGAGAAATATACGTTTTGAAGCCCCTCAAGTCCAAAAACTTTTACAAACTAGTTTTACTTTTTCGTGTGTTTATTTGTGTGTGTGTATGTGTGAAAGAAAGAAAGATAAATTTATTATGCTCTGGGACTTATGTCCCTTAAGAGCAACAAATAAAATTTACAATATTAAAAATATTTTCCCTGATCTGAGAGACTAAACTGAAATAAACTCTTAATTACTATTTACATTTATAATTTTGTATAAAATATTTACACATATAAAAATTACTACTAATAATAAATTAATAAAACAATGATCATAGTAATAATAATTATTAATATAATAATATAAAACAAAAGAAAAAAAATAACTTCTATATACTAACTTAAAAATCTCCTTTGTACAGTTCAAACAAATGGTTGTAATAAAAAAAACTTAAAACTAGGCAGTGATTTCTTGTTGGTCAAGTCAGTAGGTAAGTCGTTCCAGAGTCTACTGGCAGCAGCAGTAAAAGAATTTTGGTACGTTACAGTCCTATGTGGTTGTATGTAAAGTCTGGAATCGACAGTCCTTGTAGTTCTTAAGTCTAGTGCAGCTTTTTGTGTAAACATGTCATATAAGTATTTTGGAGTCTGTGTCCTAAACAATTGGTATATGAAATTACCCATAAAGTATTTTCTACGGTAGTCAACAGTAAGCCAGTTTAAAGTAAAGTAATGTGGTGTAATATGTTCGTCTTTCCTAATATTTAATATAAAACGGATACAGGAGTTAAGTGATCTATGGAGTTTGGTGTTAAGTTCCGCAGTAAGATCAGCATATACCAGGCAGCAGTAATCAGAATGAGGAAGTATGAGAGTACTAACTAGCTGTTTACGGAGAGATATAGGCAACATATTTTTGTGGAGTTTTAGCTGGTATAGAGATTTATAAATACTATTGCAAATATTACTAGCATGGCTATTCCAAGACAATGTAATAGAAATCGTCACACCTAAACATTTCGCAGTCGTAACATAGGGTATATATTATGTGAGAGAGAGAGAGGGAGAGAGCATAACACAAAAAGCTTAAAATTGCAGAAAGTTTAAACTTGATATTTAGTTATAAAAGCTAGATAAGTTATATGTAATTAAAGATAAGCTTCTCGCGCAAATTCGGTCATTCCGAATTACCATTTTATTGAATGAATGTTGCAGTTTTTTTTTTGCAAATTTTCTGCGGGAAAGGCTCCAGCAATTTTCTTTAAATTATTTTTATACATAACATAATTGTAGATTTCTGATTTTGATTTGTATTTTTTTTTTTTTTCAGGAAATATTCATTAAGTTGAACGTTTGTGGTTATGTTTTCTTGTAAAATGTTATTTTAGTTTATTATTATCCATACTATTATTCACATAATATTAATCACAATAAAATATGATGCAAAAATTCCGAGTGTGATGAAAATCGAATTATCACAAGTTGCAACTTTAATGAACAGATTTATTTTTTGCAGTATTTTTTTCTGCAACTTTCTCCATAAAGACACCGGACGGGTTTCATTAAACTTGGTATTTTAACCAAGTTAAATTACATAGACTGGATGATACCCATAGAAAACTTCTATTCAAAAATAAGAAATTAAAAGATTGAAATTTTTTTTTTTTAATGATGATTTATGTTAATGTTACGCTCAAAGAATTGAAAATGTTCATTGAGCGAAAAAACAGCTCACAACGCGTTGGGGTCACTGTAAAACATCCACATCGCGAAATTGGTGTTATGGCTCCTATGAAAACGCTCACCACGCGTTGTGGCAAACACAGAAAGACCACATAGCGAAATTCGTGTTGTGGCTATCATGCTATACGACCACAACGCATTTTGGCAATGAAGAAAAGCCATGACGCGTATGGAACCATATTAGAATGCGACGCGCAGTGATTTACGATATGGATCCTATTAGACTCGAAACTTTTTTGGTAGATATCCTTAGGAAATATTTTTTGTGCTGTAATAAGTACCAGACAGACAATGTCCTTAATGCTCTCTCTGCTGCTAAAAATTGAAAACCGCTGCATGACGTACTGTCATTATTAAATACAATATAAAGAAATAGTGTCATTAAAAAGAAAGGACATTTGCTACTTATTGGGATTACTTTATATTTAAAAAAAAAAAAAAAATTTAACGCAAACATACATGTATTTTTGGTCATTATTAAACAACAACATTGTATTTAAATTAATTATTTGTATTATCAGAAATCACTTTTGTTGTTAAAAATTAACGTTTGATTGCAATTTATTTTTACATGAACTTATTACTGTGGCATTTTGAGTTGCATCAGTGCTTTTTTTTATTGATCACGGTTAGCACTGATATACGTTCACCCTCAGAAACAGACAAGAAATGAATGAAACAACTCTACTGATTGTTTAATGCGCCTTTGTACTCAAGCCGACAAGTTACAACCTGTCCTCGTGATATGGTTACACCAACTAGTGCTCAAAACGCGTCATGGCTTTTCTTCATTGCCCTCAATGCGTTGTGGTCGTATAGCATGATAGCCACGATATGAATTTCGCTATGTGGTCTTTCTGTGATTGCCACAACGCGTCATGAGCGTTTTCGTAAGTGCTATAACACGAATTTCGCGATGTGGATGTTTTACAGTGACCACAACGCGTTGTGAGCTGCTTTTTGGTTCAATGAGCATTTTTGGTCCTTTGAGCACAACATTAACATAAAGCAGTACATGGGTAAGATAAATAAATAAAAAGATGGCAAAAATTATAGAAGAAAATTATCTATTTCATTATCATCAGACAACTCATAAGGAAAAACAATACATTTTCTAACTTGTGGGTTTATTGAGATTTGAAAAAAGAATGGTGAAAGAAAGGTTATTTACAGTTTAGTGCAGTAGAAGTTCTGGTTCTAATTTCTCAGTAATGGTTTTGTAGTTGGTTCAGGAAAGTAGGCAGACAAGAAGTGAAGACAAACAGTTCTTAAAATGGTTTTAGTATTAGTATTAGTAACAATTGTAATGGTACTTCTAATAGTAGTAAAGGCAATAATGAGTTTCAAAGTAATTAAAGTGGCTCCCTCCCCCCCCAAAAAAATTGCATCATTCAGAAGGAGTAAAGGTTAGAAGTTTGAAATGTTTACAGTTTATGTATATATATAACCTATGTATATATATCATTAAATGATTTCAATACGGTTAAAGTTGTAAACAATTAAAGAAGAAATTTAATAATCAGTTTAACAGACATAATTGTTAACAAATACGTATATTCACTATCTCAATGGAGATATCAAATAGGTAAGCTGATCAAGATCCTCTCAAGAGGATAGATATCTTAAGTTCAGAAAGTTCAGTAACCGTATTACCTCTATAGTGAATACAAACATCTAATTGCTTTCAAAATATTTGTTCTTTAACCATCACTGAGATGCCATTTCCTATGCTAATTGGCTGGATAACTAAGATTATATGGACTTCTCCAGATATTATAACATTTTCTCCAAATAACATAAATTTGTTTTTTGCTTTGTCTATGTTTAGATCTAAGAATTGGTTGGGCTTTCCTTTGGTAAAATTAAATTCCCCAGTTCATTTTGCATTGTAGATGCTTCTTAATACTTCTCCAACACTTAGGTAAATGAATAGTCCTTTTCTTCAACGCCAACAAAATCACGATTTAGAAACTTCCTCAAAAACCTCGCTCAAAACTCATACCTAGCTAAATCTTTCAAGACAGTGTCTTGATCCCGGTGACCTCCTATTTAGTTCAGATTCCCAATCCCTTTATTGCAATTTATATATAATATATATCTCACAACATATATTTATTACTAA
Organism: Triatoma infestans; assembly: GCA_011037195.1. NCBI lineage: Eukaryota > Metazoa > Arthropoda > Insecta > Hemiptera > Reduviidae > Triatoma > Triatoma infestans. Next base: position 134,902 of record JAAEAF010001241.1, on the reverse strand, counting down.
ATCTCAATATATTTGTGAAATACGAGCATATCTCTATATTATAACCCATATAGAGCGCTTTCCCAGACAATCATGATGGAGATCTAATATTTTAGAAAAAGATCTCGAGTTCTGTTCCTTTTTTTCCTACTTTCTAGCAACCAGGATCATATAATAGGTATACACTAAAGTGCAATAGCATAAAACACTCCCCTCCTAGAGAACTCTTCCACAATATTCACACTGTCCCTCCATTATGTCCCTCTTCACAGGTGAAAGCAATAAAAAAGTGGAAACACTTGTTATAATATTTTTACTCTGGCAACCTCAATTTTAAAATATTGCATGTTAAAACTTGTTTTACATTGTTCTTTTGAAATTTATTTACCTCCACTCAATAAAAAAAAAACATGAAATTTTATTCATATTTCAGAAGTGTTGATTCGATTTCCAGAATTCAACACCTGATGTTTTAGTGAAATCTTCATAAATGGCCATAATTTTTCTCGCTAATAATTTTTTTTTCTTTTTTTTTTACTTAAGCCATTTTGACTTTGGCTATTCAGCCATTTTATGTCATGCGGCGCAATATAAAATTGATCATTGATAAAAACGAGTCTCGTCGTTAAAGTGAGATGTAATGTCCGCTGATTGGGGACAAACGACAAGGTGATCTGCGGACATATCCTGAAAGTATAATGGACAAACTGAACTCGGCGCAATGTTTTTGGAGACAATCATGGCCGGACAGCAATCTGGATCAGGCCGCGGACTGTGGGGAAGAGTAGGAGGAATTCAACCATTCTATGTTAATAACTGGGCCCACTGTTTTCTCGCTATCTAAATAAACTAAATTATCACTTTAGAGGAAAACATAACCCCACCCCCATAAACCGCCTTAAAGAAAATCGTTGGACCCATTTTTTTAAGAAAATAGTAAACCAAGTGGAAAATCCATTCAATAATATGTTACTTACGGTTGTAGAATTTCGACTTATTGTCGGATCCCATGGTGATTATCTGAATAGAATGTCAAGTTAAACTTTCTGATATTTTTCGTTTTTGAGCTATACTCTTCACATATAGACCATTTTTTTCGGACTCAGGGGATCTCGAAATGTATATTTCAGATGAAAACTAGATATCGAAAATTTGACACGTTACAATAGAGGGATTTTGGATGTCTGACAGTCAGTTAGTTTTGTAGTGGAAGAAAGAAATGAAAGAAAAATAAGAATTTTGAAAATAGTTTAGTGAAATAATTTTGTGAATTTTAGCTAGTTCAAATAGTGTATTTTAGTGAAGGGGAAAGAGACAGGCACTATAATTTAGGCCAATGCTACTGAAGAGACAAAGGGACAAGAAACGTTAGGATAAGACAATATACACTCCCTCCAGACATACCAGCATTATTTGAAAAGATTTGAACTAACAATTAGAAGGCATTCTTTCAGGACAGTCTGAACCAGACATTCTACCAGAACACTTTAGTAATCGCTATCTTAGCATCAGTGCCAGTCATAAGTTAAAACATAAGAGTCTAGTTTCAGTATATCAATAAGCAAATAATTGTGATATTGTAAAGTATTTAACTTCACGTTGAGAATAATATAATTATTTCAATAGAATAATTTCAAAGACACAGTAGTGATCTTTTACTTATTTCTAATACTTCTCTCTCTTTCTCAAACTTAAGCACAAGCCCTTTACAAAATCGCTCGCGCCACAAGCTACTACTACACTACAACACAACTACAAACATCATAACATTTCAGTTTAAAATTTAAAGAAGTGCTAAAGAGCCACAATAAGAGCCAGGTTGCAGATACAACCAGCAGAAGAAAAATAAAAGAAAAACAAGCTACCTGGCTCGGGCAGGTTCTATGGCCGTACTCCGACAGAACAGCTAACATGACATAGGAAACACAGAAGGTAAGAAAGGAAGAAGTTAGACCATGATACAGATATGAAGAGGGGGTGAAGGATGCGTGCGAGGTACATTGGCAGAAGACAGAGAGGAATGGAAGAATCTGAATAAGAGGAAAGGAACCTCACACCTCCAAGGCAGTAGAAGAGACGCATAATTATGTATGTATGCAAGCTTTATTAGTAGCCAGAGGGCGTCCCATTGTCCACTCAAGAATTTATGTATAACTACTATCACCTTTTTTATGGCCAGCCCAACTGAAGTTCCAAACATAGCAATTTTAATGAAAATTTGTTAATTAGATAGTACTAATTGCTGTAAGACCTCGTGTGAAATTTTCCTTCTTTAAATGTACTACACATTGCACAGCGACTAAAAGTGGTGTTTTTTCTCTTGATACTAAATTCATTCTTGTATGAGAATGAGACCTCTCAATCTATAACATCACTTCAAAGTGTATTTCTCTAAGAATTCCTAGAATCTGGGAAGAGATTTTTCTGAGGAGGATATTTGATCCAACTGCAAATACCTAGACTTTCTAAACTTCTTCGGTAGATAGAAATCAGGAAATTTATTGGGATTTCCTAAATCTCCCCCGAGAATCTGCATGATAGATGCTAAGGCTTTCTAAGTCCAGCTTCTTCAAGTTGCACCCTTAGTCTGCAATGCCCGCTGAGGAAACTTGTAGCAGGCGAAACCTATTTTTGTTCAGACTAATGCACACCACAGAGCTTTCCGCACTTAGCTGCTTAGACAGGTAAATTTTAATATTGGAATGATTGGTAAATCTTTATTATAATGTTAATTTTATGAATGTGGGTTGGCATGGTAACAAGCCACCACTCTTAAATTTGCATATGTTGAAAGTAGAAGAATAAACGTTTCAGTCATACAAGGGTTGGTGCGAATTCCGTTTTCAATTGTTTCTTTTTTTGATTTAATATTTTATACAAAACAAACTGCGATGTAGATGTAGATATCTTACACAATAAAGATTATTATATTAAAAATATTTATACTGATTATATTTTTTCTATTATTTATAATCTAATCATATGCTGACGAATGTTAAATTGTCATACTGCTAAGCATTTCTCATGACCAAGACAAAATATAGTGATTTTGTCAAAAAAAAATTATTATATTTTTTTTTAACTTTCGCCCATAGCTTTCTACTTTGTATTTGAAACAAAGTTAGAACATTTTCCCTACTTTAGTATTCAAGTCAAGGTAGAGCACTAAAAATAAAGGAATAAATGATGGACTTCTTACTTTTAAGAAATTACTTTATTATCAGACTTTTGCTTTATTTTTTTTTTTAAAAAAAACTTTATAACGTCAAACATTATATTACTTTCTCAAATTCCAATTGGCAAATTTTAAAAATTGGAGATTTAATACGAATTTATTTTGTTTCAGGTAGTCTTCGTTCAGTGACTCAAAACGATTTCATCTTGAACTTTTAACGAGCAAGCGAGAAACTCCGACTTCGTCCACTATGGAGGGGCTTTGTCTTTTGATCTCCGACCATAGTTGTAGACGTTATATTTAATTCCTTAACTTCTTTCTTCTATCTATCGCAATTCAATGCACCTGTGAGTGTAGTGGCTAAAGAGACACCAGCATCTTCATGTTATGTGAATTACTAAAACCTCACAGGAGAAAATACAAACTTTATACTTTACTGAGGCTGGACTAGAAGCGCTGGGGCCGCCCTCAGTGAAGTGCCTTAAATTTTTCTTACTAAGAGTTTTTAAAGAACACTGTCCCGGCAATGCATTGAGAAAGCTTCGAAGGCTTCAGGAGTCCAGTACCCATAGATGTCGCTGCTTAAGGTAAAAAAATTCCTCTACTTGGTCGGTGTTCTGGAATAGATAGCTTTCAAATTACTCCTGGAGGACCTATTTATGTTCATGTATAGATGAAAATAAAAATACTTTGAAGTATAATAAAATACTTTGTCTGCTTAGGAAGCTTTCAAAACACGATTTTTTTACTTTTTCAGGTATGGAGGTGGAATTTCTTTTTTGTGCCTGAACTGTTATTGACTAATCACTGACATTATCCCAAAATCCGCCACTATGTGATGGTACTAACATCATATCGTTTATTACTTTCTCTTATTTTTTTCTAGTCTTATGCTCATCCAAAAACTTCATATGGGTTGTATTATTGAATTGTACCAGTATCTTTCTCCAAGAAACAAAGAGATGAAATATATCAAAGTGCTACCCCACTTCTTTCCTTGTGAATATGTTGTTATCTTTTTAATCTTTTGACTGAGTTCAGTTGATTTAAAACGTAAATTCTTAATTTCTTTTCTTAACTCATCCATCTTATTCGTACAAAAGCTGACGAAAAGAAACTTGGCACTTCATCCATTTTACAGAACTGCTGTGAGATTGAATATCGGTGAGCACATTGAGCCCTACTTCTTATTGCATATATCTTTCAATAAAGGCCAAAACTACTAACTAGATGAATTAGATTAGAATTCTTGGCGCATTAACTTAGAAAAAAATATCTGCTATGAAATCTTAATACGACTTTTTCTCTTATTTTAAAATTGACAAAAATTTTTTAAAATTAAAATTATATTTGTTTTCCCTATTGTTTGATATATTATTATTTATTATTCACACACTCCAGGGCCCCGTACCAGTGCCTATGGTCTCTTACCTACATAGTAGTTAAGTTACCGTCCCTGTCACGGGGAAGTGGACCTCTACTTATCCGTCTAGTTCTTCTTATTACCGTAACTTCTCGAGCAAACTCTATAAAGTCTTTAAAATTCTTAGCACTTTTCGTCAATTCTCTACAGTCTCCCGGCCAGTTCTCTCCCCTACTAATCAGCTTGAATTCCATATGAATTCTTGCCTCGTCGAGGAGAAGACACCGGAAAAGAATGTGATGCACCGTATCCCATTTACCGCATTCACAATTCGGGGAATCTTTTGGTCCCAGCTCATAGAGCTTAGAATTGAACTCCCCATGGCCCTTGAAATATTGCGTTACGGTTTGGGACAGCTCCAGCCATCGTATAGACAGTTACATGTGGTTCTCCCTTTCTCTGCTTCATCCCAGCGCCTCTGCAACTTCCCAATCTCGTATTCTCAGATCTTTTTCGTTACAAAAGCAGGCGGCATCTGACTCTGACCATCAAGGATAATCATTCCCCCTTTCTTATGCTTCTGGGTAAGGGCCCTCATCTCTACGAGGAGATTGAGCGGCAACACACCAGCGATCACCGGGAGACCCAAGAGACCGTGGAGGATGTCGCATAGGCCCTTGTTACGGAGCACAAAATGGCTCTTTGCATCCGTAATAGAGTGCCGCTGTACTTCTGCTGTGATGCCTCTCAACAGGCAGCTGCGTACGTTGCAACATTCTCTATCAAGTCCCTACAGATGGTCAAAGCCACACCAGTCTTCAGCCCCCACTCACCACCTATTATTGATATAGTGGTGATGGGAGCTACACATACTTGACCCCACTAAGCAAATATACTAGAAGTGAAGTGATTACATTGTAAACCAAATGACAGCACTACCACCTAAATAAATTCAAATAACATTTGCAATTCCTCAGCAATTATTAAAAATCAATTCTTCTGAAAAGAAAAAAAAATTTAAAATAAAAGTTATAGTTTTCTATCTGGGCAAAAGTTTTCGAGAAAATTCGTAAAAACTGGCAAAAAAAACCTTTTCAGTTAACTCGTACTTTTAGGATAAAAAATTTTTCTTGAAATTTGGATTTGAAATTCTAGCAATGCCTTCAATATACAAATAATACTATATGATAAGTGGATGAACCATAAATTGCACAGAAGAAAATTCTTTACAAACGCTGTTCCCAAATATCTATAAATAAAAACAAACAATTTTCTTGGAAAAATTCTTAAAATAAATGTGATAAGTATTTGTGGATGGAATTAGTATAAAAAATGTTTAAGAAAATCTTTGAAACCATTATCGAGAAAATGGCAAACAAAATTGGGAAAAAAATCTTCAGTAAATTTAGTTTCCCGCTTGATGGATTTTAATCAAATCCAACGAACGGAATATAAAGTTTGATTTTCTTACGACATTTCGATTTTGAGATATTTTGTTCATACACACCCCTTCCCACACTCACATAAATACTTGCTCAGATCATTTTCTAGAAACATTTTTTCGCCCTCAGAGGACAACAAAATATATATATCTAGTGAAAACTCTATTCGAATATATTTACAGTACTCAGAGAAATTATCAAAATTTAAGAGTTGAGTGGCCTCGTTTTCCCTACCTTTTTTACTGTGACTGGGTCTGTCGCTAGATGGAGAAGATGTTTTCTTTGGGAACGGTTAAAACAAATAATAAAAAAAAATAAAAATAAAAAAGTAAAACAACACAGTAAAAATAATAGAATAAGTATACATAAAATAAAGTATTCTACATATAAAAAAAAAAAAATCGATGTGTTACAGACTGAAGACAATCGAAACATTTGTATTTTTATTATTGTTTATATCCATGGATATGTATAATGTATTTTGCGTTTTGTTTTTTGTCAATTGTTAAGGATTGCAAACAACTTTAGAAATGTTAATTTTTTTTTTAAATCGAGTTTTAAAGCGAAGAAAGGGTTATACTGTTACTATAGATTGCGGCAATGCGTGAAATGATGTAACTCAATTTGCTGTTCATCCCAATGTGTGTCATGTACCTTAATGGTGTTCCAAGTTCCGTATTTCTTTGGTAAAAGAAAAATAAGAGAACGAATCAAAAGAAAAAGAAAAAAAACTCAGACCACGTGTAGTTCGCTTTGAATTATTTTATATATAATTAAATAGTTTTAAAATTTATTCATATTAATTAATTATATAAAATTCAACCCGACTTCAATTATTACCCAATAACGTCTTTGAAACCCTTTTTTTTTTTTTTTTTTTCCAAAAATGGGAAAAAGTTGTAAATCATTAGGAATAGTTGACTTGCGCATTACCGGCACTCTTCTAATTTTGTATTTTAGCAAAGCGCGTTGAAACATCTTCATATGATTTGGAACGCTAGCTTGCATTGTAGATTACATTAAAATGGCAATTAGCAGGAAGTCCTATGTAGCAGATTCACAGTAAACCACAAAAAAAAACAGTTTGTCCATATTCAATGAAAATCTTTGGAGTCATTTTTCAAAAAAACTGCCAAAAAGAAATCATTCAGTAAGTAGAAATTCTAGTTCAACGAAATCTTCGTTTGCAATCTTCTGTTGATTCGAAAAAGGTTATTTATTTTTGGTTTTCCCGCTTGACACATTCATTCATCAAATGTACAGATTATTTGCTAAAAATATGTTCTTGCCCTGAAATTATTCGGAAAATTCTATTTCAGAAACACGATATGATCGCAATATTACTAGTAAGAAAGAAGTGGTAAGAATTATCTCATCTCTATGTAAAGTGTGTAATAGTATCCAAAGAGAGAGTATTCTTAGCAGAGAAAGAGAGACAAAATAACAGGACCACTCTCTTGGACGAGAGTGGGAGAAACTACATCAATACAGGGACAGGAGACAGATATACAACACAGTTCATATAATTGAGGTCACTCGCCAGTCACTACGTGTCATTACCCTTTACCACTCTACTATACTCTATCATTTAAAGTAAAAAATCCAGGCAGTCAGTGTCACTTATTATATTATAAGTGTTAACCATATTATGTTAATTCATTCAAACCAGGCCATTTCTCTGCTTCAACAACCCCATTATAAGTGTAAAAAAAACGTTTTTTCTAAAAAATTTAGGAAACCTCATAAATATTCATTAACTTTTGTAGGAAAATGGATTTATACTTCCTATTGCAACATTTTTTTTCGTTTATCAAGTGTAATGTAATAACAAGAAGGAGTGATTATAAAAATTATAACTAGTGGTGCCAGCCAGTCGCTATTATTCAGGTCAAGAGCCGCGGTCAGTGCACGGTCAAAGGAACCGCCAAGGACAGGAACCGCCAAAGACAGACCGCTTTCAACAAGAAACCCTTTTAAAAGGGTCATTATACGGTCAGTACACAGAAGCCGCCTGGCCATATACAAGGGTCAACAAATCACTCAAAAGACCACCTGGCTACAGTCTTTTGATAACCGCCATCACCTGTTGCCACACCTGTTCACCGACCTATTCAAGACCTAGGGTCAACACACGGCAAGAGATGTTTTAGTGTGACCCGTAATTACACACTTGTCAATGTGTGAGTGATGGCAATATAACGTCTCTCCACAGGAAGAGGGGTTGAGTATTCTTCAGTATTTTATCAGCGTATCATCAAGATTCTACGAGTGACATAGTTCATACATCGGAGCGCGTCCCTATCTAAGTATTTAAACATATATTTATTTATCAATCATTATAGTTGTGCATTCTAGTTACCATTTAAATCATTTTAAATTAATTGTAGTTATATCTTTTCAAACGCTTAAATTATTGTTAAAATATGTATCTATTTTCGTAAATTAGTAGTTCACATTTCGAGTAACAACTCTCTAAAAATCTCTAACTAACTACCAACTATTCATCGCATCATAACCCTCTCCAAGACATCTGATCCCACTACACAAGTCTTAAAGGATTTTGCTGCTATTGTGGAATTAGTTATATTTGGACAGCTGTCATTTCAATGATTCTAATTTTAGCTTTTCTTTTTTTCTTTTTTTTTTAATTTTATGAGTTACTCAATTATAAATAAATATGTATAAAATATTGAAAGAGTTGCTCAATCAAGGGGGCTGTTAAGAATGATTGTGGGTTAAAAACAGACCTTGCCGTCAGCTTTTAAGCCAAGCTTACTATCATCACACCCATATGTTTACACGCTATTGATTACCCTTATAAGGGGGTGACAATTCTTCCAAAATAAACATGTATATATATTGCAATTCCTTATTCTGAGGTGTCTGAGATGATTCTGTATATAAAAACATAGTTGTTCACACAAATGTTTACTGAGATATGAAAGGTACATACAGTATATACGTATGTAAATAAAACATAAATCTACACCCATCTCAACGCCATTTTTCAACCGTTACAGAATCAATTTGTTTTTTTGGGACACTCTATTTCCATTTTCTCTTACTCCTAGTAAGCGAATGTATTACGATCGTGACATATTTTCGAATTTGACTTTCAACGGGAAATACATGTTTTGACGTCCCCTGAAGAGCAAAAAAAATGTTTTTTTTTTTTTTTGGAAATGGTCTGTATGTACTACAACTACACATACAAAGAGCTACAACTTTTATTTGAAACATTTCTCTGGGAAAATTCATTTAAGGGCGCTTCTGTGGGAGGGGTGGGTTAGGCTTTCATCTTAACTGCTGTTTTAGTTTATTAGACAATTCTGTCATCTAAATAATATTAAATTAAAATTAAATATGTTGTTGAAATTCCGAGTTTGAAAAAATCGGATAACCGGAAGTGCGTTTGTTTTAGCACTTTACTAAATGATTTTTTTTTTCACTTTTTCGCGATTTTCTCAAGAATGGCTTCGACGAGTTTCTTGAAACTTCGTATATAAACTAAACATGTAAAGATCTACATCTTTTATTTAAAATATTTCTCTGGGAAAATTTATTTAAGGGCACTTTTAGGAGAGGGATGGGATTACAATTTCCTCTAAAGTGGGTATCATAGTTGATTATATAATTTTATTATCCAAACAAAATTAATTAGAAATAAATAGATGGCCAAAATTCCAAGTTTTAAGGAAATTAGTAAACCGGAAGTGTGCATTTACTGGAAAATTTTGTCAGTTTTCGACTAATTTCGTTATATGTTTGGTACACAAACTATATCATTTGTCAATTATAATTTTGAGAACAGGAATAAGAGAAAGTTGTGTGAGTGTTTCACACCAGATTTTTTTCTCAAAAAAAAAAAAGGCTCCAGCGATTCTATATAGACTTCGTATACTACCTACACAAATGAATACTTATCATTTTTATTTGGAACATTTTCGCGGGAAAATTGATTTTTTGGAGGATTCGGGGGGGAAAAAAAATGTTGAAGCTTCCTTCAATATACTTCATAAATACAATAAATGATTCCACCATTTATATAATATTAAGATACATTAGAAACATTGATAGAATTCCATTTTAAGTATATCGGTTAACCGGAAGTGACTTTACATCGGTTAACTTTACAGGAAATTTATTAAGGTTTTTAGATTTTAAACGTCTGTAACGATTTCCTTTAAAGTTGGTATGGTAATCGCACAGATATAAATGTATCACTTTTAATTGAACATTTAAAGAAAAAAAAAAAGATTATGGGATAGCTGTGGGTAGCTTGTGGCGTGAGCGGTTTAGTAAAAGGGCTTGTAAGTATATATGTTTAAGAGAGTGAAGTATCAGAAATAAGAAAGTAGTTTACCACAGCTAACAATAAATATATTCTATTAAAATAATAACTACAAGTATTTGCAAATAAATTATTAACTTATTAATATGCACTGATGCTAAGAGAGCGATAAACAAGTGTTCTGCTTCGGTGTCTACAACAAACTGTGCTTGAAGAAATGTCTTCTAATTGTTCGTACAATTCCTCCCCCCTGTGAGAAGGAGGGGGTAGGACAATGTTATCAAGGTTCATGAACTCTCCTAGTAACTGGACTTCTTCTACCTGGCTTACCCTTTTGAATGTTAGGATATTCTTGAAATAATATTTTTCAAATAAAATATGTTTCTGGCATCCATCATATCTACTGCCAAGGTTAGTAGGTAGGTACTTATTCCCTCACCACCTCTATATTTTATGTTAGCAAAAATATATAATATTTGTATCAGAAACATTTTTCGTGATAGCCTGCTTCATTTTGTGGTTTCGGGAGTTCGCCCATGTTCACGATGCGTTTGTCAGACAGTGTGATAACACAGACTTGCATAGAGCAAATTCAGTTTACACACTATGATATATGAGTGAGTAAACTGAATTTACTCTATGCAAGTCTGTATTATCATACTGTCTGACAAACGCATCCTGAAGATAGGCAAACCCCCGAAACCGGTCGATGACCACAAAATGAAGCAAGCTATCATGGAAAATGTCTCTGATGCTTTCCCGGCTCTGCGAAACTGTAGTGGAAGAAAAAATGAGAAAGAATTAAAAGAAAATAAGAATTTTGAAAATAGTTTAGTGGAAATAATTTTGTTAATTTTAGCTAGTTCAAATAGTTATTTTAGTGAAGAGGGGAAGAGAGCCAGGTTCTCTAATTTAGGTCAATGCTATTGAAGAGACACTCCCTCCAGACATGCCAGCATTATTTGAAACGATTTGAACTAACAATTAGAAGGCATTCTTTCAAGACAGTCTATATTCTGCTTTCAAAGAAGAACAGTCTGAACTAGATATCCAACTAGAACACTTGATTCAGGAATCGCTATCTTAAATTCAGTGACATTTATAGAGTTTAGCATTTATTCTAGATAAACAATTGATTTATTAAGATATAGTTGTGATATTGTAAAGTATTTAAATTCACATATCACATAGAGAATATAGTCTATTTCAAAAATAGTGGTGATTTCTTGATTATTTTCTAATACTTCTCTCTCTTAAACATATATACTCACAAGCCCTTTACAAAACCGCTCACGCCACAAACTACTACAAACTACATCTACTACAAACACACATCACACCAATTACATTTCAGAATCAACCACCACAACAACTATAATATTTGTCCTTTACTATATTAATGTTAGGAGTAAGAGAGAGAATCGTATGAGTGGTACATAACAGAGTTTTTTCTTAGTAAAGTTACATTTCTGAATTTCTCACAATCTTAAGAAGTGACTTAACATTTCCAATTTTCAAAAATTGCTTAAATTTTCAGGAGCTTTTTTTTTATGTGATCAACATTTTTTTTTCTTTTTTTTGTAGGCCCGTCAACATCTATTATCATTGTTCGGTCAGAAGCCTTCTCAATGCACTTCCGGCCTTCGGAAGTGTTCTCTCGTTATAGACAACATTGTGAATCACCAGATAATGAAATATAAGAGCTCCTAGGAAGGAAAAATCTAAATGTAGCATTGGTTTCGAACCCTGGTCCTTAGCGCGGGAGTCCTGCGCGCTACCACTTAGCTAATCTCTTCCCTCTTATTTGTTATTTTTAATTTATATTCCTTATATCTAGCCATTTTCTTGTAGCTGTACTAACCGAAACGGACCCGCAGATCTTACTAGAAATTAGAGCCAGCATTCTTAACTCTGTCCAAATCTTTTATTAAATCCATATTTACTGTTTAATAACTCATAAACAATAACAAAAATTACAACCAAATAATTAATAGTAGATATATATATATCTGAATTAGAATACACAAATGAATATATAAAATCCAAAAAATATTTATATACGCTGACCATATTTAGCACTCGAACCAAAAATATCGAACCCTTTATAGACAGAGATCTTATATAACTTACCAATATAGAGGCATAAATTAGCCGTTGTATCTTTAGTATGTTGTAAATTATATACTATATTGTTGTATGTAAACATATTTCTACCCTGTCTACTGCCATAGTGGTAAGTCATTTCGTAGAAGAAATAGATCTTCTGACACACGTGGAAACTAGCAGGCAGGAAAAAACATACCTGCCAAACATATGTTTCCTTATTTTCCTTTAAATATGTGCCAGAAGTTACCACTACCGGACGAATCGTACGCTGCTCCTCTTGGCACGCTTTCCTCCAGAAGCAAAGCTTTCCTGTTTCTGAATATTTTCCAGATTCCATTCTCTAAGGGGCCTTCAGCTGACAAATCTAAAATATAGAAGGATTAATGTTCATCTACGGAGCTCTCCATTCTTAATGGGGCCTCACACTTTGAGACAGTTTGAAGAAGCGCAGAACTACTCTAGAGGTATAGCTCCCAGGGATTGTGAACCAAGGGCCACCATACCCAGGCACTCATAAATGCATACTTACATTAGCTAATTGACCAGAACTGAGTTAGGCTGTGACCACTTGATTAGCAGAGTCCGAAACCTAAGAGATTTTTTTTTGGAATGCAAGGGTCACTGAAAGAACTTCCTTCAGCAAAACCAATACCCTCAATCACCAGGACTTCCTTTTCCCAGAGTAAAGGTATCCACACACAACAAACATGTGGGCATTAATAGCACGTACCATTTGCGATAAAAAGTGTAGAAGTATAGGTGCATGATGTTGTGGTGTTTAGATGTATGTGATGCCGTAATAACTCCTCCGCAGAGGTCCTGAAAAAAAATCAATAGCTGTAACGATGCTGGATACATGTAGATTATGGCAACCCGAATATAGGATAGGAGAAAGAACATTACCTTTCACACTAACTCACTAAATTTGTTTGTATAGTTGAGGTAAGTGGGAGTGCCAAGTTCTCAAATAGCCCAAATGCTACCCGCTGCTTTTAGATAGATAACTTTTACTAATCATGTCTATTTTTGACTAATCATGTTGCATGTCTATTTTTACTTTCTCTTACTCCTAGTAAGAGGAAGTATTTTAATCGAGCTAAATTTTCGATATCGAGTTTTCACCGGAAATACCGCTTTCATTCCAAAAAAAATGGTTTTTAGAAAAATGGTCTGTGGGTGTGTGTTTAAGTGAACAGCATAGCTCAAAAAGGGAAAGTTGGATAGTTCAAACTTTATATTCCGTTTGTATCACCATGGGATCTGTCAATAGGTCATCTGTCAAAATTTCTCAACCGGAAGTACCACTTTACTGAATGTTTTTTTTTTCACTCTTTTGCGATTTTCTTAAAAATGGCTCCAACGATTTTCTTCAAACTAGGTATATCGACTACACATACAAATATCTATAACTTTTATTAAAAACATTTCTCTGGGAAAATTCATTTAAGGGCACTTTTGGTGAAGGTTAGGTTTCCCTCTAAAGTGCTATTTCAATTACTAAACAATTCTGTCGTCTAAATAATATTAATTAAAATTAAAGGCGTTGTTGGAATTCCGAGTGGGCTTTTACTGCAATGTATTTTTCAGTTTTTTGATATTTTTTCGAAAACTGCTCCAACGATTTTCTTTAAACTAGGAATGTGAACTACACATATAGAGAGCTACAACTTTTATCAAAAAGCTTTCTCCTGGTTAAGTCATTTAAGGGGGCGTTTTGGTGGAGGGATGGGGTTATGTTTTTCTCTAAAGTGCTATCATAGATGATTATACAATTCTATCATCCAAACAAAATTAATTAGAAATTAATATGTGGCCAAAATTCCGAGTTTCAAGAAAATTAGTAAAACGGAAATACTCTTTTACTGAACAGTTTTTTTTTCAGTTTTCTGTTTACGAATTTTATTAAATGTGATATACTAATTATAAGATTTGTCAATTTCAATTTTGAAAACTGGATTAAGAGAAAGTTGTGTGAGTGTTTCACATCAGATTTTTTTTACTAGAACAAACCAACAAGGGCATTATTCAAAATAGTGGCGGAAAAAATCCAATCCCATCTTTTCAATAAACTATTTCCTTTAATTCATTTCCTTTTAGTCTTCTAGTCTAAAAGAACGTATTGTGTTCTTGCGTACACTAATGTTCAGCAGCAGACTTATTGGTCAATTTATATAATGTGTGAATAGTATTTTTTCATATTAAGAAATTCTTTGGTTCAAGCTTAAGTCTAGCATATTTGGCAGATGATATCTTATAGAATTCAGAAGATTTAATGAATGTCGATATACTGCCACTATCTATCAGTCCACATAATACAAATTGATTAATGTGCTCTCAAACCGAATATATAAAAAAAAAGAAGTATGATATATACTGTGATGGTATCAGTTTTCTCTCTTAAGAAGAAAAAAAAATTACTTCCTTTTACTAGGAGTAAGTGAAAGTAATAAGTAATATGAGACCAGAGACTATTTATTTAGCTTATCTTACCGCAGTAAGAGGAAGTATTTGCGTCATGTTAAATTTTTCGAAATTACAAGTGAATTTGGATTATGAAATATATGTTTCAGCGAATGGTCTCCTATTCGGTGTGTATGTTTGTGTGTGTGTGTGTTTTATGGGTGAACAAAATAATGCACATTACTAACAATACAAAGCCCACATCAGTCATCACAATTAATATTCACTGCCATCTATTTCAAACATACTAGTGAATTATTGAATATCTCATTATTTTCATTCAATATAATTTTAAAAGAGTCACATTTAATTAATTCATCCACTTTTATGAGCATAGATTTACCGATTTAAGGTTTGTTTTTTTCCAATTCTTAATAAATCCCTCTACCAACTTGCCAAAATAAACTAATTTTATAAAACTTGAAAATTAATTATTCTTTCATTAATATTAGCAAAATAGTTTGAAGTGATTTTCTTAACCTTTTCTCGCTTATCAGAGATATTTCGCTCATCATCGAACGCCCGAAACCGGTCGATGACCACAAAAAGAAGCAGACTACTATCATGGAAAATTAGGTCTGGAGCTGTAGTCTATTTTGAGACCGGATATCATTTGCCAGTATCTCTTGGTTAAGGGACCACAGTCTTCCAGACTGAAGTTTATGCAATTCTTTGTTGTATCTTGGATGATAGGGTACTAACACTAACATTACAGGTGTTTGTATCTGCTCGGACAATCAAGCTGCGCTGTGTCTTCACTTCCAGGTTGGTGTTAGAATGTTCTAAAAGACTGGAAGAGCTTTCCTCTCTGAAGGATGTGCTTCTAGTCAGGGTACCGGGTTACATGATAATTTTTGGGAATGAGGAGGTGGATAGGTTTGCCAAATTAGGCGCCTCTCTCCCTTTCATTGGTCCCGAACCTGCTGTTGGCGTGTCTTCTGGCACATATCTGTCAGGCTTCCAATCATGGACAGCTTCAAGCATTCATCCTTATGGATAAGCTCAGTTGGTTGTCGGCAGTCCACTGGGGGTCCGGACAGGGCTATTAGTGAGGCGTTACTGTGTCTTTTACGGAGCTCTGGTTGGATCCCTTACTGGACATTGTGATTTTAGGAGACATCTCTTCGTAATGAGACTCATGCCGGTTCCATCCGTTCACAATGGGGCTCATTGTAGAGTATGGGAGTCAGAGGAGGAAACACCCATTCATCTTATGACAGACTGTCTGAGTTGTAAGGAGATTAGGTTCAGGACCTTTGGCCGGAGCATGATGTCTGTGGAAGAGCTTAGGCTATTACCCCTTAAGATTATTGTCCGATTTGTTCGGACTGCGGTGAATTTTAGATTGACTAGATTAGGTCTGAATATTTGTTCTAGACCGGTTTGTTGTTGTTTTTCTTGGGGTAGCTATATGGGCCCAGTGGGGCTTTGGATAGCGTAGGCTCTGGTCCCTCCCTTCAGACAAATAATAATCACGGAAAATATCTCTGATGCTCTCCAGCTCTGCAGAACCAACCACAACAACTTCCTCGATTAACTTCTTACTCATCAATTTCTCCAATTTCCTTTATTTTTGACGCATAGATTCCATTGAAGCCCCAGTAGAGGAGATCATACTCCTCGATCTTGAAGGAGACTCCCAATCTCTTAAAAGCAACCTGAGGCAAGGACACGATCATTTTGATAATCAGTAAGGTAATTAATTTATTAAAACTAAAATAAAATATCCAATGAACTTTATGTAATCAAATTAAACTTATACAGCAATGAACATAGTACGTTAGCATAGTTGATTGTTATGCTGCATATTTTGCTTGTATAAGAAAAAAAAAAATCACAGTTATAGCACCTTATTGTGGGGATATAAAAATGATAAATACATATTACAGTAAAATATGAATTACTTGTGTTTAAATTTATATTTGTTCTGTTATTATCCAGCACAAGTAGAGATAAAGCTCTATTAATTCTTAATCCGGATTATGTAGCACATTGTATGCGAAATCGCCTTATATGAAGACCAGTGGTGGCCATATCTATGTGATTACTATGTGATAAGAAATCGTGTTTTATAGAAGTCCACAGTTTTACGAGAAAACATTGAGCAGGTCCCGAGCGCCAATGATCATAGATATTAACGCGCCTTAAATTAATAAAATAAAATAAAATATTTGGGTTATCCGAGAAGTAAGGGGTTAGAATATTTTTTAAGTAAATACAAAAATGCATATTATATTTTAATGAAACTTACTGGGTTTATAGTAAAGGTATTACATTATTTTTCCACATAATCACCATTTACTTACATAATGGGTATAAGAAGGAGAGAATTGGGTTTGAGAAATAAATAAACTGGAAGTAATGCTGAACACTGTATAATAAGGAAAGTAAAACCAGCTGCCAGGACTTTATACATAATTAGAAATTGATAGTGAGAGATTTAAAGTGAGTAAGTAGTAGATGATTGCTGACGCGTTGTGACTGCAGTATGAACTGTTGAAAGACTGTCAGCTGTCTGGCTAATGCACTGTATTTTAATAGAGTCTCCCACTCTAGTCTGGCCTAAGTAGTTAGCGAGACACTGTCACACTCTCTCTCTCTCTCTCTCTCTCTCTCTCTCTGCTTTAGGTCCCTCTCTTCGGATCCTATTACACTTAATACATTTTGTTAACCGTAGTCCAGAGATATATATTTATTATACGCTATTCTTATTTAAAATGAAGATTAGCCCACCCATTTCCCTTCACCATATATAAGTTTGAAATTAATCTATACCAGCTCTCTAACAGTTCAACGGCACAGCTTCCTCCCCCCCTTACACATACATCGATGATTATTTTCTCACACTGATATAAGAGAGAAAATATTGCCACTGTATTAAATTTGGGGAATAAATTTTACACCAGAATTACATTTTTGAATACACATAGATATCTGACATGTTTTTGACCAAAATCCACGATGATGTGCTATTTTACCGCGTTTTTATTCAAATTTTGTGATTTTTCTCAGAAATGGTTCTAACGATTTTCATCAAAATATATTCATACAACCTAAATATAGATCTTGCACTTTTAATTAAAAAATTGTACTATGTGACCTTTATCATTAATTAGTACTCTGAAAATATCCACTCCGATCGATATCTTTATTTCAAATCACAACATCCGTATTTCCAAACAGAAAAAAAAAACAAAATCAACGAGCTTCCTCTTGATTCATCAGTTAGCCCACCCAAATTTTATCCAGATAAAAAAAAGAAGAATATCCTTCACATCTGATCAATAAAACATGAAATAAAGGCATAAAAATCCACACACACACAACATGAGAGTAAACAACTTTCAGAGAAAATCAATAAAAATTTTCCAAAGTACATCATGTTAGCTATAAATAAATAACAAAGTAAACAGTAAAATATAAGAGACCAATAAAAAAAAGACTTCCACATCAAACTATTTATAAATTGATCTCATTTATATTTGGTAAAATAAACAGTATATAACGTCCCAGCTACTTACATTGGACAGACCGGGTAATACAAAGAAAAAAGAATTTATTAACATGAGCATGACTGAAACAAAGCAATTTAGGACTATTATTTCAACACATTTATAAAAACAATATATATATATATATATAGCTATAAAATAAATTTGCTGTTAATTTCCAACGTAACAAGACCAAAGCTTTCCACCGTTTATAATAATCTTTTAAAAATAAATATGGTTCTATGGTCCTTAAGCCCCTTCAATGTTTCGAAATTTCCAATATTCCCTTTTATCTTTCTGAGAGAGTCTTATTCAAATCCAACAACTATTTAGCCTTTCATTTCAGTTTGTTAATCTTTCATTGCCTTTCATTCAAATAGTTATTATCTTATTTCTGTTTTTATCTTGTTTCCATTCTAATAACTTATTTTCATGTACCTATACTGTAATAGCAAGATAGAATTACATCAGCAAGACGAGAGAATTAAGAGAGAGAAAGCGGGCTCTCTCTGGTGCTCTCTGACTTAGGCTAGAGTGGAGAGAACCTGTATATAAGCCAGTGAGAGATCTAGACATCTATCTATCAGATTCAACCAATACATCACATCGTGTCATATCTCTACTCCCACCTTTTATTCTATAATATCATTACATGTCCAGTGCAGTTTGTGTAAACTTATAGCTAAATTATAACAGTGTCTTCATATCTCGTCTAATTAATCAAATCCAATTTCATCAACCCCACTCATCAACTCCATTACATTGATGATTTAATAGCAAGAGAAAATTACATCAGCAAGAGAGAGCAGCAGACGAGAGAATTAAGAGAGAGAAAGCAGGCTCTCTCTGGTACTCACTGACTTAAGCAGGCTAAAGTGGGGAAAACCTGTATATAAGCCTAGACATCGATCTATCAGATTCAGATTCAACCATATACATCACATCGTGTCATAACTCTACTCTATCCCTTTATTCTATAAAATCATTACAAGTCCAGTGCAGTTTGTGTAGACTTATAGCCATATTATAACAGCGTCTTTAGATCTTGTCTATCAGGAGATTTTTTTTGTTGGCCGTTAGTTATAATATGAAAACAAGAATTAGTTGGCTTCACGACCAATTTAGGGTAAAAATCAATAAACCAAAACAAAAAAATAACTTTTTTTTTTTTTAATTGTTTTTTAATAATAATTAACACGTTCGACGTTTCGACAAACTTTGTTTGTCTTCTTCAGGAACAATACAAAACAAAAATAAATAAAGAGTTATAAACATAAAAAATTATAAAATACACCACAATCAAAAAACAAAATACATTGGTGAGATTACAGTAGAAATGTTAAGTCTGTAATGAAAGGGCGTTTGTTGTAATGCAGAAGGTCAGGAGAAAGGGGGACCGTTATGTATGTACCGTTATGTGAGGAGAAAGTAATGTATGGAAAGGGGATAGGAAAATTGCTTTTTCTATTTATTTTGTATAATTTTATTTTTTTTTTCCCATCCTTTAGGATTTTTTAAGGGAACAGAGGATGTAATTGTAATGGGAAGAAATAAGGTCTTTATCTTTTTTATGATTAACAGGGTTAGGTTGGAGATGGATGTGTATGGACTCAGTAAGGAGTCGCTTGGTGTAATTGGGCTAGGTAGCGAGGATAGAAGGATTATGGAAATCAAATGTATGGTTCAAGGATAGAGCGTGCTTGGAAAGTGCTGTACTGTCAATTTTTTTAGAAGTAATGTCGTATTTGTGCTGTTTGAGTCTTTTATGTAAGTATTGTGAAGTTTCTCCCACATAGGAAACATTGCAATTGGGAGTAGAGCATTTCAGGTTATAAACCGTGTGTGTTTTGTTGGTTATGGGAATAGGGTCTTTAAGTTTGGTGTAGATTTTGTACAGTTTGTTAGAAGTGGTGAAGCCTATGGTGAGATTAGGAATGTGTTTCTTCAGGGATTTGTTGATTTTTTGCGAGAGAGAATTAATATGCGTAAGGGATCTGTAGATGGATGGGTTATTGGTACGATTTTGACTAGGTAACCTATGTGCGGAGATAGGTGAGGAGGAATTTTTAATGATTTTGTTTATGATATGGGAAGGGTACCCGTTGGAGAGAAGGATTTCCCTAGATTTTTTAAGGTTTTTCTTGTGAAAAGAAGGGTGAGAAAGGGATATAGCCCGGTGAACTAGATTTTTGGCTGTATTGAATTTTTGGTGGAATGGGTGGTTGGAGAGAAAATGGAGAAGGCGTCCGGAGTAAGTAGGTTTATTGTACCAATCGTAAGTTAAGGTATTGTCGGGATTCCGTATAATGAGTGTGTCAAGGAAAGGAAGTCTGTTATTATGTTCTTTTTCAATAGTGAAATGTAGTTTGTTGTGGTAAGAGTTGAAGTGCTGAAGAATCTTTGATGTATCTGTTGGGTCGACGACAAGGAAAAGGTCATCCACATATTTAAAAATATGGGAAATAGAGATCTTGTCTAATTAATCAATCCTAATTTCTCTTCTCATCAACTCCATTATATATATACCTTCCAAGAATTAAGTTTTTCCATTATTTTTCTCTTTTTTAACTTTATTTTTATTTCTTTTAATTAATAACAATTGTTCCATCTTTAATTGTAAAGCCTTGAGGAAAGCAAGAAGTTTTACTGAAATACAGGCATTTTTTTTAATTTAATTAATCCTCACAAATCAACTTTTATCATCAATGATTAAAACTTTATTAATCATCAATGTTCAACAAAATTAATTTTCTATGATTTAAAATATGTATTTAGCCATAAATGGTTGGAATATATGGTTATAAGAGAATTGAGCTAATTTAAATTTTGTAATGAAGCGTGAGAAATATCCAGTTTACTGTCTGAGCTTTAATTTGATCATTACTATATGAACAAATCTATTGAAATATTATAGCTAGACAGTATTATAAGATATTTTAGTTAAATTGTACAACGACAACACTATGTTAATTAATATTAAATTAACATAATATTTTAAAACATATAGTTTCATTTATATTATGTGTAAACATTATAATTACTGGTAAAACTTTAATAAAAGCTTTGGTTTAATGAAAGAGAAATACTATAGCAGATGGTCCTTTTTGATTTAATTTTACGCTTCGGTACAAACATATTTCGTTCGTTTAGTTCAGGGAAAAACTATAATTAATTATCCAGTCATTAATGGTATAATGTCAAGAAAATGTTCAAGTTAAAGTCTTCTCTTGTAAAAATAATTATAAAGATTCAATTGATAAAGTTTCTTAAATATTTATATATTGAACATATACACCCCCCCCCCCCAATTTATTGTCAAATTAGCAAAAGACGATTAAATGAGTTTTTAAACATCTTCACACAATTTAAGCAATGAAGGAAAGGATTGTGAGTTTCGGTCTTTTTAAAAAATAAGAAAACTTATATATTCTTGCCAACGTTTCGACAAATATGTTGTCTTTTTCAAGGCATATAAAAATAAAATAAAATAAAACTATTAAATAATCTTCAAAACATATCAAACTTAATTACTTATGTATAATTTTGAAAATAAAAAGTTGAGAACACCTCAACAACAGAGAAACAGTTGACAGTTGATTTTTAAGTCCCTAATGGTTCTAAAATAGGTTTTAAGTGTTATCAGATTTGAACTCTCTTATTTATTAGAAATTAATAAGAAAATCTGCTTTTAATTTTAGTTTATGAAACAAAGAAATAGGGGGAAAAAAAATACGAAAATTTAATCTTTATGATTGAATATCTTGGCAACGGTTTGAAATATTGAAGTGAAATTAACGGCATTTTTTTTTTTTAAGTAGTTTTCAATACAGCAGTAAAAAGTGGGGGGGTCAAAAGGAAATTGCAACTTTCAATCACCGATTTCAGGTGTAAGGCGGCAATAAAATCAAAGCACATTAACACCATTGTAATGGCATCCAGCAGAGTGAAGAGAGGCTCTCTCTGCCTAAGTCAGAGAGTGATGTAATGGCATCCAGCCCTCTCTGGTTAACAGAGACTACTCTTTGTCTTAGGCAGGCTAGAGTGGGATATAAGCTAGTGAGAATCTACCTAGAGGATATCTATCAGATTCAACCATACATCGCATTGTGTCATATCTCTACTCCCACGTTTTATTCTATCAAAAATCATTATAAAGTCCACTGTAGTTAGTGTAAACTTATAGCTATATTATAACAATGTGTTCATATCTCGTTCATTCAATCAAACCTAATTTCTCTCCTCAACAACTCCATTTTTAACCATTATAAACTAGAGCGCAAATATTTCAACAAACGTTGTGTACACTTTTTTTTTTATATCTTTCTTCGTTTAAGAGTTATTTCAAAAAGAGTTATTTCAAGTGCAACAGTTTCTGAAAAAATTATTTTGGTAGTTTTCGAGGATTATTAGAGGTCTGTCAGTTAGCTTAAAATTTAAGTTGCATAAGCTTTCCTAGTTTTATGGAGCGCTCCACATAAGGACGCTTAGGTATACAATTGAAATCCCCACCACCATTTTTATTACCAGCACAACAAAACATTGTGACGTTGGAATTTTAAAGTAAATTTCTGGATTAAATTGGAATAATTTGAATAAAAGAAAGTTGTGTGAGTGTTTCACACCAGATTTTTTGCATTAGTATTCCGCCTCACAACCATTGTCCAATATTTTCTGGTTCATTGTTACAAAATGTCAATACAGTAATAAATGTCAATCAAAATTATAATAGATATCTAACATTAACCT
The DNA here is from genome assembly GCA_011037195.1 of Triatoma infestans. Classification (NCBI taxonomy): domain Eukaryota; kingdom Metazoa; phylum Arthropoda; class Insecta; order Hemiptera; family Reduviidae; genus Triatoma; species Triatoma infestans. Next base: position 111,849 of record JAAEAF010001241.1, on the reverse strand, counting down.
AATATAAATATATACAATTCAATTATATTATGAAATAATAATAATAATTATAATTAATATCTACAGTTTGCATCATGGAATCAAATTATATTATTATTATAATTGAGTATACGTATTTCTTCAATGTCTGTCAGTATGTTGCAGATCTATTTGGTATTTAATATCGAGTATTATTTTACTTTTGTAGATGTTTTAGTTCTGTTGTATTTATGTTCTAAATATTTTGGTGTTGGTTAAGTCAACCAACCATATGGTTTGTATTTAAAGTGAGTATTGATCTAAAACTCTTCTGCCTTTTGCAGTATTTATATCTGATTTATGGCCAGAAATCCTATTTCTCACATGTATTGAGATGTTTCTACGATTTATATACATAGTTTTGCTACCGGACATTGCAGAATTTTGTATAATGTCATATCGTTCATTTATTGGTATTGAATATGATTCATTTTATCGTTGTTTTTTTTTCTTATTATATTATGATTAAATTCTTGTTCTATAATTTTTCCAATAAACTTTTATTCATTATTAATTATTCATCTAGGTATTATCTACTAATTAATTATAATATATTTCAAAGATATATTTTTATTTTAAATAGTAGTAAAGTATATTCTCCTTTGAGATGACTTTTTCAGAGGATCAATTTAAAAGTTTGGCAATAGTAATTTAACTTTTTCACTCTTGTTTAAAGTCATTCTTTTTTTTTAGCCGTTTTTTTCAATAAAGGTAGATAAGCATCAGGCCAAACGATGCCTGTGGTTATCCGTGATTTGGTAGGTTAATAGAGAGAATCAAATTCAAAAAAATGTATTCTTATAAAATATTTTATAAAAAGTTATTCCATTGATGATTTTTAGTTGATTTCCTACTTAGTGAGTCTTGACTGTAGAGCTTGCGCGCTATTTTGCACTATTCTAGTTCGACCTTTGCTCTCCAGAGAATAATAATTAATTACTACTTTTTCTTACTAATATTAACAGCAAGTATTGGAATGGTGTGCCAAATTTTAAAAACTTGAGATTTTACATGTAATGCAGGAAATACATGTTTTAAGGTCCTCTGAGTACGAAAAAAAGGTTTTTAGCAAGTGATCTATATATATCAGGGTTTGAAATCGATAATTATTTTTTCCAACAAATCATCAAATAATAATTATTTTTGATCAATAAATTTAAAAATCATGCCTGATTTATTAATAAAAATAAAATCAGGGGGATTTTACAAATAAAAAAAAAGGGAAGGGATTAGCTCAGTGGTAGCGCGCTGGACTTCTTCAATTAAAAATAATGATTAATCTTGATCGAAAAAATTTCACTCAAAAAATAAAAATCAGACTGAATTAAAATGAAATATGCTTGTTTCTCACTATTTGCTATGTTGTTCACGAAAATGTAAATAATGGAATATTCTTAGTGAATTAGCTTTGATTGTGCATGCCGTTCCTGCAACACAGGTTACTGTTGAAAGAGCCTTTTCAGCTCTGAAGTACATCCTCAGTGTTTTGCGCTCCAGGCTGACAGCAGATCACATGCAAAAGATACTAATTTTAATGCTAAACTCTTCCTGTTCAAAGTATTTATTTTTGATTGAGGTTTTTATCAGAATCAATTTTTTTTTTTTATAATAAAAGCTAAAAGGTTTCATTTGTATTTACTATTATTAGATATTTTAATTCTTTCTGTTTTTTTTTTTTGTATCTTTACATTGTATATTTTAAAAATAAATTATCTTTCTATAAGCAGTCGTTAATGATTTCCAACATTTCTAATGGTAAAAAAAAGTAAATTTTGTCAACCAAAATTTCTATTTCTGATTTTAAAAACTATTGCTCACAAATGATCATTATTATTGAACGAAAAGATTTTGCTCAGAAATATTGATCAAGTTATGATTTTTTAAGCTGTTGATCACAAATAAAAATCACTCTTGATAAAAATCATAAAATGATTTTAAAAATTGCCAGATAAAAATTTTGATCAGATTTGATTTTTATTTGTTTATTTTTAATTATCGATTTCAAACCCTGATATATATATTATATACATGGTGTTCCATTTAAACGGGCCACTTTTAAAAATAACTCTTAAACGAGAGAAGATATCTAAAAAGTGAACATAAAGTTTGTTGAAGTATTTTTGCTCTAGTTTATGATGGAGTTAATGTTTTTTGATATTATTGCCGCCTTACACCTTAAATCGGTGATTGAAAGTGGCGATTTCCTTTTGACCCCCCCCCCCCCCAATTTTTACTACTGTATTGAAAAACTATTAAAAAAAATGACGAAAACTGCCATTAATTTCACTTCAAATATTTCAAACCGTTGCCGAGATATTCAATCATTAAGATTAAATTTTCGCCGCTTTTTTTTTTCCATATTTCTCCGTCTCATAGACTAAAATTAAAAGCGGATTTTCGTATTAATTTCTAATAAATAAGAGAGTTCAAATTCTGACAACACTTAAATCCGAAAGGGACATAAAAATCAGGTAAAACATCATTAAAACAAACCAATATTCCAGTTTATTTAAAAAAAAAAAATAGATAAAAAATATTTTCTATTTATTCAAAATGATCTCGAGCTTAAATGGCACAAGCGCAGTCGCTGCCCAACATATGAAGTAGCTGAATTGCCGGAATTGCTAAGCAGGTTTGGATTAAGTCTTCTCTAAATAATTCTGGAGTTGATGGTTCAATGGCATAAATTTTTTTCTTTGAGATATCCCCAAAGAAAAAAGAAATCTGGTGTGAGACGCTCACACAACTTTCTCTTACTCCAGTTCTCAAAATTATAATTGACAAATTTTATAGTTTGTGTACCAAATTAATTCAAATACTAGGGAAGGGATTAGCTCAGTGGTAGCGCGCTGGACTAGCAACGCGTAGATCACGGGTTCGAATCCAGCCGTGCTACCCTTAGATTTTCTCTTCCTAGGAGCCTCTACAGCTCACTGTCCGGTGATGGACAGTGTTGTCTGTAACGGGAGAACACTGTCCGAAGGCCGGCAGTGCACTGAGAAGGCTCCGGGCGCCCAACAATGACTGTAAAATGTTTATGGGTGTGGAGTTGAGTTTGTAGTAGTGGTAGTGTGTAGCACGAGCGTTTTAGTGAAAAGGGCTTATAAGTTTGTAATTTTAAAAGAATGAAGTGTTTGCAATAATAATGAAGTCGCACTGTTTTTCAAAAGATATATTCTCTAAGAGAAAATAAGTTAACAACAATATGCTTATAAATTAATTGGAACAATTCTTAAAATTTGATATGGCTCTGATGTTTTCACTTTGGTAGCTAGAACGAGTCTGTCCTAAAATATCTCTTCTCTTTGTTTCAATTCCTCCCCTGTGAGAAGAAGGGGTAATACAGTACAATGCCTTAATTGTTCTTGAACCGTACGAGTAACTGTAATGGTATTACCTGGCTGTCCTTTTGCAACATATTTTAATAATTTAGATTTATTTAAAATTTAATATTATTTCAAGTTTCTTGCATCCATCACATTATCCCCCCTCCCGGAGAAATTTTTCGGCACGAAAAATTTGGGAGGTGATCTAGAGTTGTAGAGGCTTGAAGGTTATCCTCTGGTAAGGTGAGAGGCGTGTGTGTAGCCTCTGCAAAGTGGCTGTGTGTTGTAGGCTGCAGTCATCTTCTTCTGGAGCAAACGCTGCTTGAGGTGTGAGCGTTGCTGTGTGTTTGGATATCTTATACTCGAGCGAACGCTGCGTGAGTGGGTGAGCGTTGCTGTGGTGGTAGGATGATAGGCGAACACTGCTTGGCGAGTGAGAGTGTTGCTGATGAAGAAGTGACTGGCAATGGTAGACAATATAGGCTTCTGAGTGATGGTGATGGATGTAATTTCTTGAGTACTTGAAGTGACTCTATATGCATATATGTGTTTTTGTTAATATGAATCTATATAAACGAAAATGCATATGTTTTTCTTGAAGTGTTTCTATATAAACGAAAATTGCTTAAATAATTCAAAATAATTATAGATACATTACAGAAAAATTTATAGTAATAAATAAGTAAGCAGTAAAATTTAAATGAACAAGTTCAATAAAATACATATATAGCACCACGAAATCTATTTATTAGTGTGGTGATAAAAATACAATAATACAAGACAAAACAAAAATGAAGGAAAGGTATTGAATAAGGTTTTTAGAAGAGAGCTAATTAGTAAGATAAGGTGTTAAGATTCTAGTTAAAGATTTGTTTGTTTTTATGTGATTAAGTATGTTTTCAATTTCCATTTGGAAATATTGTGTTGTTGATCCCTTTCCATTTGGAAATGTCGGGTCGTTAGTCAATTTCCCTTTGGAAATGCTGTGGTGTTATTTTATTTCCTTTTGGAAATGTCGTGTAAGTTTATTTCCCTTTGGAAATTTGTGCAGCTTGTGAGTATTCCATTTGGAATAAGTCCAGTTGGCGTCCTTTTCTTGTCCATCTTGAAGTAATATTTGTATGTCTAATTTATTAATTGCTGCATGTGCAGGCATATTTGTGTATATTTTGTTATTTCCCTTTGGAAATACGTGCAGTTAGTTGGTGTTCATCTTGTGGAATGAAAATTGTTAACCTAGTTGTACATCGACAACAAATAAGTAACTGTTGCATTTGCAAACAGATATATATATAATTTTCAGTTTGTGTAGTCTTATTTACTATGATCGTAGGTTATAATTGTGATCGTTCTCAGTGTGTAGTTGTGGTAATATTAGTGTACGTAGCGAATTCATCGATTCATTATTAGTTTAAATGTTTGTTTGATTTAGTTTAGTTTTATGTGTGTTTATTTTTGGGAGCAGGATGCGATAGGAGGATTATAGGATTATGAGGAATCCGAAGTTTAGTATCAATTCCTTTTGTAGAATGTTTGATCTGAAACTAATTCTTTTAAACACAAAATTAATTTATATATATATAAATACATGGCTAACATGCTATTTTCATGCAACATTCATAGACATGCAATTCATGCATACATTCATAGACATGCAATACATGCATACACATGCAATGATGTAGCTGTGAAGAAGTTTGATTCTGGAAAGAGAAATTTAAAATTAAATAATGTTAAATTAAAATATTGCTGAACACTTAATTTTATAGAAATTCTTATAGTTAAAATTCTTAATTAAGACATATTATTCTATTGAAGTAAATAATAAGTTATTAAGGTAAGTAGCTACTTTGTGGGGTTGCATGCATATTTGGGCCGTCGTAATCCAAGAGCTATTCAGCTATGCTGTGCTTTCTAGGTACCTTGAACATACATTAAGAAAACAATTAAATATTAGAAAAATGTTAGATTAATAAATCAAAAGATCGACAAATATATAAACAAATAAGGTAATGCAGTTTTCTTCTAAAGCTAACTGAAAAAAATTAGATACATATGAATATCTAAATAAACATCAAAACATCAAACTATATAGGCATTATGCTTTAGACATTAATCTGCAAAAAAAAATATATACAAATTATTAATATTAGGTATATAATTATATTATTAGGTATATCATAATGAAAAATTTATACTAAATCAATGTCAATTATTTAAGAATTTCTCAATTTCTGCATTGAATCGTCGTCGCTGGAACAGAAAGAAAAATGTGTTAACTAAGCAGCAATAAGTTTACTGTTCATTTTGGATTCTGCAAATAAAATAAATTTTAAATTATTGTAAGTAATATACATTTTAGTTCTTAAGACTAATTAATTGATTACATGCATTTTTTTATTTTTTATTTTTTATTTTTTTTTTAATATGGTAAATAAGTTTATTAATTATATGGCAATTAATTATATGGTATTAATTAAATATATACATATATACATGTGGTGTATTTTGTGGAGTTGAGAATAGGTTGAGAAGTGTGTCATGTAGAATGAGAATGATTTCTAGTGTTTATGTTTTACGTCTGTCTCGAAGTACCATAGGATGTTTATTTTGGGATTGTGGCATTTTCCTTATATATGCCTTTTTAATTTTACTGAGGTGTACTACTTTTTTACCGTCTTCCATACGTAAGCGTACAGTATGGTTGGGGTATAATTTGTCTATTTTGTAAGGTCCAGAAAATTTATGACCAAATTTGCCCTGAGGTTTGAAAATTTTGAGGTAAACATTGTCGTTAACCTGAAATGGATGTTTAGATACATTCCGATTATAATATTTGGCTCTAGTAACTTTTGCCTTTTCATTATTTTCCTTAGCTGAAGCGCGTACCTCTTTAATTTTATTGTACAATGTCCTTGTGTGGATATTAAAATTATCGAGGTCACGGGATGGGAAGTTTACTAGCCAAGGAAATTTGAACTTACTCCCAAATATGAGTTCACGAGGAGAATAGCCTGTCGAGGTATTTGGGCTTGAATTGTGTGCAGCTTTTATAAGTGGTAGATATCTGTGCCACTGGTTTTGTGAGTAGTGGGAGATACTACGAGCTACCGTTTTATGGATACGTTCCAATTTGCCATTGGAAGCAGGGTGGTAGGGAGTAGTGTTAACTTTTCGGATTTTCAATAGGGTGCAGATCTGAAGTATTATGGTAGAAGTGAAATTGGTACCTAAATCTGATAGTAGGTACTTGGGTGTGCCATAACGGGTAAAAATTTCATTTACAAGTATCCGCGCAATATTTTCAGCCTTTTGATTTGTCATGGGAAACATCTCGAGAAAGCGAGAATACTGGCAGATAATGGTAAGAATGTATTTGTATTCCTCACCTGTGTCTGGATTAGTGGAACCTTCCATGGGGCCTACTACATCTATAGATAAAGCCTGAAATACGTTCGTTGGCTCTTGAAAATCACCCAAGGGAGGTTTGTGAGGAATATGCGACTTACTAGTAGCGCAACTATGACATGTTTGTACATAGTTTTGCACATCAGTAGAAATATTTGGCCAAGTGAAGAACATTTTTATTCTGTCATATATATGTCTTATGAATACCATAGTGTCCCGAGAGAGGATTGTCATGAAATAATCTCATGTGTTAGGCACTAGCGTGCAATTGTTAACAGTATGCACTATTAAACCCTGTTGGTCTAAGGAATAGTGGGGTGTTTGTAGTAACTTCTGACATTCAGCGTCATTACTTTGAAGTTCTAGGACTTCCAGGAGGTCTATCGTTGGATAGTATTCATCGGTTTCGGCTTGAATGCAGCCTATGTATCGACTAAGTGCGTCCGCATGTGCAATATTCTTGCCGGAACGATGCTCAATATAAAAATCAAATTCTGCCAGTTTCATGCTCCAACGGAAGAGCTTATTGCGGCTATCTTTGATGTTTTTGAGCCATTGGAGGGCTGCGTGGTCTGTAACTACCTTAAATCTGTAGCCATACAAGATATATCTATAGGTTTTACACCCAAAGACGATGGCTAACAATTCACGTTCGGTAGTGCAGTATTTGGATTCTGCTTCATTAAGCACACGTGAAGCAAACGCTATGGGCCTTTCATCGCCATTAATATTTTGGCTTAGAATTGCGGAAATACCTATATTACTTGCATCCGTAGTAAGGATGAATTCATGGTCGTAATTTGGATAGGCTAGAACTGGTGGAGATATTAAGGTGGATTTGAGAGCTTGAAAAGCGTCTTGACGCTCTTGTGTCCACTGAAAATTTACACCTTTCTTTGTAAGGTCTGTGAGTGGCTTGGCAAGCTCAGAAAATTTGGGGATAAATTTCCTATAGAAACCTATGAAACCCAAAAATGCTCTGACGTCTTTTAATTTACGAGGTACAGGGTAGTTCTTAACCGATTTTAATTTTTCTTCGTCGGGTCTTATTCCGTTGGAACTAATTACATAACCCAGATATTTACAGCTGTCTTTAAAAAATTGACATTTACCCAAGTCTATACACAAGTTACCGGCCTGGAGACGCTTCATTACTTTTAATAATGCATGGAGGTGTTCGTCGAAGGTTTTCCCATGGAAGACGAGTATATCGTCCATGAAGGTGTGGCAGATGTCACCAGTATATCCGGACATAATTTTGTCCATTAAACGCTGATAAGCGCTGCTGGCGTTCTTTAAACCGAAGGGAAGAACCTTGAATTGATAGGTTCCGAAATTAGTGACGAAGGAAGTCTTTTCTTTAGATGCTTCGGCAAGGAGGATGCCGTGGAAGGCACCACTGATGTCTAAGGTGGTATAGAAACAGGTGGCATTCAGTGTGGATAGGATATGCTGTATATCCGGGAGTGGGTAAATTTCAGAAGTGGTGATGGCATTTAGTTTGCGAAGATCAACCACATACCTGTATTGTTTTCGGAGCTGTGTAATGTCTGTAACATCAACTTTAGTGTGGTCAGCGTGTTTTTTCTTAATGAGTATGACGGGGTGAGCCCAGTTGGATTTACTTTCCTCTATTATACCTCTATCAAGATTGTCTTGTATGAGGGCCTTGAGGATGGGAGCCTCGGAGTGTGCTATCTTATAGGGGCGGCTGGACACAGGGGCATGATTTTTTGTGTCAATGTGGTGAGTGACTCCAGAAAATTTTGTTTGAAAATTGTTGTCGTGTGTGAAAGCGTCAACTTGTTGCATGTAGAACTTGTTGTTGTTGTTGAGAAGAAAGATGCGTTAATTTGTTGAGAAGTTCTTGTTGAAATAGAGCGATTTCGTTTGTGTTAGTTTGATTAGCAGATTGTACTGCGTTTATGGTGTGAGTCTGTAAGTCTGTTTCAAAATCGTATTCGATATGAGCGATTGGAAAGTGTTTTTGAATAGCAATTTCGTGTGAGGTAGTGTTTATAAGGTTGATGGTGCATGTGTTGTTAGCAATATGTACGATAGAATTGGACATGTAGAGACCCATAGGTAAGGAATTGTGTTGTGTAAGCAGAATTTGTGTGTCGAGAGGAATTTTTGTATATAGTGTATGTGTGTTGTATTATGTGTGCGCGAGGTGGCACTATAATTTTGTGGCGAAGCTGCAGGGTTTTGGCTAAGGGTAGCTGTTGAATCGAATTGATTTGGTGCGTTTGAGCACTATTTGAAAATGGAATGTTGAATTTATTCAGCGTTAGTGTACGTGTGCGCAAATTAATAATTGCCCTATTTAATGTAAGGACATCTCTACCAAGTATTAATTGGAAATTGCCTTTTAATTGCGAAACTATGAATTCGCCAGAAAAATTGGAATTTTCGACTTTGTCCGCATGCAAACGAAGGGACGTGATGCCATAATTAGGTATTACTTGGTTAGTCAGAGATTTTAAAATAATGTTGGAATGCTGAAGGTTCTTATTTCGACAAAAACTGGAATCCACTAGGCTGTGACTAGCTCCAGTGTCTACAAGGGCACGAATAAATTTTTTGCCAATTCTTAAATTTACTAACAAATTATCAGAATTGGTGAAAGCAGGTATGAGAGCTAAGGTCATAACATCAGCCGTTCGTGAGAGCGGCTGTGGGCTTAACCGTTTTTTGGCTGTATCTGGAAACATGTTCGAGCCGTATGTCCAAATTTAGAACAAAATTGGCAAGTGGGCCCATTTTGGAGGTTATGGCTACCATTATTATTATTATGACTATACTGGGGCCTATCTGAATAAGGGTTAAATCGCGAATTGTTTGAATTAATTCGAGGACTATGATTATTACTATAATATTGATTATTATTATTATAGCGATTATTACTATTTGCTCTGTGATTAAAATTTCTAGGAAAATTAAAATTCTTAGGCATTTTGCCAAAGTTAGTGCGAGGTTTTGGTCTAAATTTGTTGGTGCAGTCCACGTCAAAATGTGGACCGGAACAATGGCGACAAGGTCTGTTCCTTATTACATTAAATACTCTAAAAGTGGTAGTTGGTTTTAATTGTGGCTTTTGACTTTTATTACGATGCGGGCATTCTCTGTGGAAATGCATTTGTCCACAGTAACGACAAGGAGATGGAGGTGTACGATTAGAATTTTTCGAAGTTACAGCGAAAACTGTGGGGTTTGTTTCAGAAGCCTGAACTTCTTTTAGGGCATTGGCATAGGAAAGTGCTTCATCTAATTTTTGAGGCAGCTTCGTTCGCACCTCATTACGAAGCCGTTGAGGAAGTGACTTCAAGAATGCATCAGTGGCCAGTTTATCTAAAATTGTTTGTAAGGCTTCGAGTGGGTTAGCTTGAGCTTTTAAATGAATGGCGGATTGGATATGTCTAATCCTATCCGCGAATGTTTCAGGAGACTCAGTGGGCAAGGACTGAATATTAGTCATCTGTTGTAAGAGGACTAAGGGTGTTTTTTCCTTACGAAATCGGGCTAGAAGTCGCTCTGAAATTAGAGGATACGTTATAATTGTAACCTGGCGTTGTAATTCGGCATTCTGGGTGTCGTAAAATATTTTTGCAGAACCTGAGAGCCTAAGTGCTAATATTTCTAATTTCGCTACGTCGTCCCAGCCAGAAAGACTAGCACAATGGCTAATTTGGTCAAGGAAATCTGACACTTTGGCTGAATTTTCGCCATCGAAGGTAGGTAAGCTATTGATCAATTGCAAATTCCTTAAGGGACTAGGTTGATTATTAATTGGAGGATTTGCTAATTGCTGCTGAGCAAGTAAATATTCTACAGCAGCGTCGATGCCCATGTCTTGTCCATTAATCTTATACATTTTGTCAGTGAAAGAATTGCTTCGGGAAAGATTATATTTTTCAAGACGTCTACGTAATTGGAGTAAATTGCCTCCAACAGAAAGGTTATTATCGCGTAATATCTTTATAATTTGGGATCCATTAAGTACACTCATAAATTCAAAATTCGAAAGGGATTGAGGTACAAGTGGTACAATTACAAAAATTTAAAAATGAAATTCACTTGAAAATTCAATAATGGGAAATATTGAAGATATTTCCGCTGAGAAAGTAATTTAAAAAAAACAATCAAATTATCTGATGGATAATTTGTTTAATTATGAAATTAAAATTTTTACGTACTTAAATTGTGGATTCTCGTTGAAAATATCCCAAACAGCTGGCACCAATGTAATGTAATGGTGTGGAGTTGTATTTGTAGTAGTGGTAGTGTGTAGCACGAGCGTTTTAGTGAAAAGGGCTTATAAGTTAGTAATTTTAAAAGAGAATGAAGTGTTAGCAATAATAAGGAAGTCGCACTGTTTTTCAAAAGATATATTCTCTAAGAGAAATTAAGTTAACAACAATATGCTTATAAATTAATTGGAATAATTCTTAAAATTTGATATGGCTCTGATGTTTTCACTTTGGTAGCTAGAACGAGTCTGTCTTAAAATATCTCTTCTCTTTGTTTCAATTCCTCCCCTGTGAGAAGAAGGGGTAGCACAGTACAATGCCTTATTGTTCTTGAACCGTACGAGTAACTGTAATGGTATTACCTGGCTGTCCGTTTGGAACATATTTTGATAATTTAGATTTATTTAAAATTTAATATTATTTCAAGTTTCTTGCATCCATCACACCAAGTATACGGGTGTATAAAACCTTCATCTACCTGCAACAGTAACAGTTACAAAACAAAACAAGACGAATAAAATATATATATCTTATAAATATATATGATGATGTCATAATAAATAAAATTATACAATTTAAATTTAACTGCAATTTTTAAATAGATTACTTGTTTTATACCGATTCTACGTATTATTCACTGCTCCTCACCTCAGTGTACAGATAATTTTATAGCTCACATATTTGTATTAAAAAAAAAAATCTGATGAGATGAACTCAAAAGACTTAATCTAATAAAGTAAAGGTAATGCCAATTTTTTCAGGCGGGCTTAACGTCCAACTACTAAATTAGGTGTCGTGGACGGGGGCGGAAGCACCTACTTTACTATTAACATTTTTTTAAACGAATATAAAATTTAACAGTTATACGCGGGGACTCGAACTGGGGACCTACCACCTACAAGTCCATGCTCATAACCACTACACTAACACCCGCCCCGCTTAATCTAATATTGCAGTTATTAAATTCTACTTGATAATTTTTGCCCAAATTTGGGATTTTTACTAAAGCAAGTTATTGGTGCCTTTTTGTCTTTTTAATTTTCTCAAAAGAATAAAATAAAAAAAAAGAAGCTAATTATGACAAATTTATTTTGTTTTATTAAAAAGTGTTTATCCTTACCACAAAATAAGATTAATCAATCATATTTTATATCTGGAGACAGGCCGGTACAACACTGTATGCTAATATGCTTAGTTCTCCACATGTGCCACAATAGACCTATACAGTTCGTACTGGTGTAGACCTTATAGCCAGCCCATCACAGAATTTAATCTAAATCTTCATCTAAGCTATTTGTAGAAAGTATTAAAGATGCCCGCTAATAGATTATCTAATTGACTTTGTAAAGAGATTATAAAGAAAAAAATCTGGTCTGAAACACTCATACAACTTTCTCTTACTCCTGTTCTCAAAATTATAAAATTGACAAATGTTATAGTTTGGGTATCAAATATAACGAAATTCGTCGAAAACTGAAAAAAGTCAGTAAACGCGCACTTCCGGCTTACTAATTTTCTTAAAACTTGGCATTTTGGCCATCTATTTATTTCTAATTAATTTTATTTGGATGATAGAATTGTATAATCAACTATGATACCACTTTAGAGGAAGCTGTAACCCCACCCGTCCCCAAAAGTGCCCTTAAATGAATTTTTCCAGGGAAATGTCTTATATAAAAAATGTAGATCTTTGCATTTTTAGTTTATATACGAAGTTTCAAGAAAATCGTCGGAGCCATTTTTGAGAAAATCGCGAAAAACTGAAGAAATCATTTAGTAAAGTGTTAAAACAAATGCACTTCCGGATATCAGATTTTTTTTCAAACTCGAAATATCAACATCATATTTAATTCTAATTAACATTATTTAGATGACAGAATTGTCTAATAAACTGAAATAGCACTTTAGATAAAAACCTAACCCCACCCCTCCCCTAGAAGTGCCTGCCCTTAAATGAATTTTCCCAGAGAAATGTTATTCTATATTATAATAGTGTTTTCATATCTCGTCTAATTAATCAAACCTAATTTCTCTCCTTATCAACTCCATTATAATAGCTGACATTCTGTGATCGGGAACCAGCATCATCGTACTTGACAGGAAGATTTTTTGGTGAAATTTAAATCGGAAATGGATTTAATTGCACGATTTTTTATAGGGCTCCATTATTTTTTTTTTTTTAATTCGTATATTACAATACACAAATAAATGTGGGTAAATTTCCCATCATCTTCCAGGCGGAGATATACGCTATCAGAAGATGTGTTCAATTTAACTTCGATAGGGGATACAGGAATCAGGAGATTGTAATCCTTTCTGATAGTCAAGCAGCCATTGGAGCTCTGGGTGCACTCTAAAATGGTTTGGGAATGCCTAGATAAACTTAACGATTTGAGCAGCAGGAACAAAGTTGCACTCTGGTGGGTGCCGGGGCATGTTAACATTGAAGGGAATGAGATGGCCGACGCCCTGGCCAAGATAGGCGCTGTGACCCCACTTCTGGGGCCGGAACCTTTTTGTGAGATTAGCGACCAGTTTCTGTTGGAGGAACTTAGAAAGGAGGAGGAGAGAACGAGATCTCAAACTCTGGTACTCCCTCCCCGGGTTGCGGCAGGCCAAGATCTGCTTGGGAAATTATACCAACGGAGGTTGGAGGCCTGCATTGGATTGAGCAAAACATGCTCCGCGTACTTACGGGTTTCCTCACGGGGAATTGCCGACTTAGAGGACACCTGGTGAAGCTGGTTTGGCAAGTGATAGCTCATGCAGATTCTGTGGGGGAGTGGAGGAAACTCCACTACATCTCTAACAGACTGCGAGGGCAGCCATTCAGAGAAGGTTCAGAAAACCTGGGCAGCTACCAGGTGGGGGAGCGGGACATACCCTCTCTAGAGCCGTTAGGGTATTAGGATTCCTCAGGGATCTTAACCTGATGGAGGGTTGTAGAACGGATGTTCAATTGGACATCCGTTCGGGTGCTATGGGCAGGCCTGTGGCACCCGGGGGCATAGCACAATAGACCTGATCAAGGTCGCAGTGCTGCGTTGGCCCCCCTGCTAAAAAAAAAAAAAAAAAAAAAAAAAAATGCCTGTCACTATTATTTTGAAAGGTTTTCCAAGGAAAATTGGGGGGTGGGGAGTTTTTTTTTTTATAGTGGTACATCAATAGGATATGTGATTTCTATTAATTATAAAATATTAAAGTACATTAAAAGCATTGCGAATGCAATTTTATGCGAATTTTACCATTTTTTGTTGTTGCATTTATCTCTTAAAGGAATTTCAATGATATTCTTGAAACTTGAATTGCTAACTCCACAAAAAATTCGTTTAGGAGGTTCAGGGATCCTATGAGTTAAGTAAAATTTAAAAGCCTTGCTTAAACCTTGCTAAGGTTCGAGACAATAGGTAGCTGGCAGGTAAATAAGTAGCAATATTCAGTCAATTTTTTTTTTTTTTTAATTTAAGGCGCTTCAACATCTATGATCATTAGCGCCCGGAGGCTTCTCAGTGCACTGCCGGCCTCCGGACAGTGTTCTCTCGCTACATACACCACTGTCCATCACTGTACAACATTAGTGATCTCTAGAGGCTCCTAGGTAGAGAAAATCTAAGGGTAGCACTGGATTCGAACCCGGGATCTCCGCGTGGAAGTCCAACACGCTAACCACTTAGCTAATTTCTCCCCTATTACAGCCTAATATTTACAATGTAAATACAAACCCAATTTACATTTCAGTAAACAAGATTGAAGAAAATTTGCCTTCTTAAAATTTAATAATTGCAGTGAGAGAAAGTAGTGTGAAAGTAGACACTATTATAATATAGCTATAAAGTTTACACAAATTGCACTGGACTTGTAATGATTTTATAGAATAAAAGGTGAGAGTAGAGATATGACACGATGCGATGTATGGTTGAATCTGATAGATAGATACCTAGATAGATGTCGTTAGGTAGATTCTCACTAACTTTCTTTTCCTTTGTTTTTCAATGTCTAGGTCCGCCATTTTGACATTTTGGACATTGTATAATTGATCAGTATAATGATATGCCGCAATCTGTTTAGCCATCAAGGACAATTTCATGCAAAAATTGTTGCATATAAAGAGTTATATGTACTGGAATTTGAAAATATGCATTTTGAAAGGTAACTGACATTTGATCACATAATACAACACTGCTGAAGCGTTATCATATTACCCTTTACTGCGGAAGTAGGCCATGGCCAAAAGATAGCCAGTCATATAGGACCCGTATTCAGTAGAACAAACTTAGTAATTTATTGAGCAATGATCACGTATACTGTTGTTAGCTATTTAGATAAATATAAAAATCTGGTGTGAAACACTCACACAACTTTCTCTTACTCCAATTCTCAAAATTATAATTGACAAATTTTAAAGTTGGTGCACCTAATTTAATGATATTCGTCAAAAACTGGAAACAGTAAAAGCACATTTCCGGTTTACTAATTTTCTTGGAACTCGGAAATTTTGGCCATCTATTTATTTCTAATTAATTTCGGTTGGATGATAGAATTGTACAATCAACTATGATAGCACTTTAGAGAAAAACATTACCCCCCTCCCCTAAAAGCACTATTAAATGAATTTTCTCAGAGAAATGTCGAAGAGAAAGTTTCAACAAAATCGTTGCAGCCATTTTTTTTTTAAAAAAACGCGGAAATAAAATCATTTAGTAAAGTGGTAAAGTAAACGTACTTCTGGTCATCTGATATTATTCAAACTCCGAATTTTAACAACACATTTAATATTTAGTATTAATAATCGTATTATCGTTTCTACGATTTAGTATTTAATATTAATATTATTCAGATGACAGAATTGTATAATAAACTGAAGTAGCACTTTAGAGGAAAACCTCACCCCACCTCACCCCTAAAATCGCCTTTAAATGAATTTTCCCAGAGAAATGTTTTAAATAAAAGTTGTAGATTTTTATATGTGTAATTGATATACCAAGTTAAATAAAATCGCGGAGTCATTTTTGTGAAAATCGCAAGAAAGTGAAAAAAAAAAAAACCATTCAGTAAAGTGGTACTTCCGGTTGAGGAATTTTAACAGATGACCCACTGTCGGAACACCCGGTGATACCTAAACGGAATATACCTGAACTTTCTACGATTTTTCGATTTTGAGTGATGCTGTTCAAATACACACATACACACAGACCATTTGCTAAAAACCACTTTTTTGGACTAGGGGTCGTCAAAACCTATATTTCCGGTGAAAACTCGATATCGAAAATTTGACATGATTACAATACTTCCTCTTACTAGGAGTAAGAGAAAGTAAAAATGAATTCTAGATTTTTATCGAAAATAAATAAATTTATCGATACTTTTTATGCCTTCTCATCACTAAGGGTTGCTTCCATTTTCATGTAAACATGTAATCATCATTTATTTCCCCCGCGGTCCTTTCATACTGTTATTTACACAGATTGGCTTTTTCATCCTCTATTTTCTATTTTACTTCTCTTACTTTATCCGTTACTCTCATCAAATATTTGTTAAGGTATAGAACGAAATCTAGCTGAATGTTTATGCACATAAAACCAAACCAACCTCTTGTTATTATTAACACAGTTATTTCTTGCTTTCGCTGCATCTATATTATTCTCGTCATTTTTTTTTTTTTACTTCCTGTATGTACCATCTTATCAACAATGCAGACACATGTTTAATCTTTTTAGCAGAATAATTTTGTGCATTTTATTTATCTCGTGAATGCAAAGGTCATATTGTATACTCCCTGCTGGGAGCCGCTATACGTATAGGAAAGACCTGTATTCCCGTCTGTTTCTTGTAGCAGAACCACTTTAGGTAGGTGAATTTGCATACTGGATGGCCTAGTTCCGTTCATGTTTTAGCTTCTTTACAACTTGTAACATTGAAATAACAGGCCTGTATTGAATAATGATGTATCGTTATATTATTTTCCTAAAATGCCAATATTTTAAATAAATACAATCAACTGTTAAATGATTTTTATTTCATTTAGTTTAATAAAATTGAAAATTGTATATATTCTCTGTTAACTCTTTAAAATAAATTGTCTATAATTATTTATGAATATAATTTAATTAATATAATTATTATCATTAAGAATTTATTTAATCGAATGATCATTTTAAGTTGTTACCTACAAATGTTACAATTTGCCTATATGATAATTAGATTATTATAATAAAATATTTTAGGGATTTTATTATGTTTGGGATTTTTATCTGTCGAAGCTCTTTAATTTTATGCCTTAAATGGTTTCTGTCACATCATCTTGTTATTTGTCGCTATATGATGTTACATAATATTTCACAAGTAAAGTTTGTTTATTAAGTTTTGTTTCATATTTGTATATTTCGAGTTGTTTTGAGTATGTCTAGTCGTTGTTTGCTTTTTTGTGCCCGAATATATTGACGATAAAATCTTTAAAAAAAAAAAAAAAAATATTGAAAGAAGGCTAGTAAGTTAACAAAATGGCGTAGTTATATCAGGGGCGTATCATTTTTGTTGGCCTACTTTATTATTGAAGTAAGATGGAGGCGATGAAGCTCACACCAAGTTGGATGGCTATATTTGCACGCAAATGCTAAGTTAAAGATTATTAAGTGGCAGGGGGGGGGATTTATATTTGGATCATGGGGTCCCCATTTGTTCGTCTTAAGTTCTAATTAGTTTGTATATAATCTTTCCCTTCTATTAAATCATTTAAAATAAGATTCCATGATTCCATTACATAAAAATAAAAAAAGTGAAATTAAAACGCCCTCAATCAATCGTTATTTATCATAATTGTATTTTCGAAAGTATAACATTATATTGATATAATTTGACCATGTTGCGACCAATAGATATTTCATAATTGCATATTTTTTTATTCGTAGTTTGTCAATATAAGACTACTTAATCTTACTCTTCTTGTAAGAGGAAGTAATGCGATCGTATTAAATTGTCAAATTATCAAATCGAAATATATTTTTGAGATGCTCTGAGTACAAACAAATTTTTTTCAGCCAATGGTCGGTATACGTATTTAAAATGTGTGTTTTTGAACAAAAATATCTCAAGAATGAAAAATGCAGGAAACGCAACCTTGATATTCTGTGCAGGTATCCCATTGCAACTAACTTGCATATTACGATCAAAATCTTTCAACTGGCTGTAATCGCATTATCTTAAAAACTGCTACAACGATTTTCTTCTTTTAGGGTAAAGATAGACAAGGCAGTTTTAACCGAAGCGTTTCACGAGTCGGTAGCGTTCTAACATACCACATTCAGATGTTTTATTAAGCCATTTGTGCAGTGATCGATGCGGTTTACAGTATGGACGACATGGTGTATTTGTCAATATTGTATTTACATTGGAAAATTTATATAAAAAAAAAAAAATAAAACGAAGAATGTGAATACATCCTAGTTATCAAACAAAGGCAACAAAAAGGGCATTTTCATACGTTGATTGCTAAAGTACAAAGTGACAATGAAAAATTTTCAACTTCACTAGGATGTCGCGAAGTACTTTTGATGAATTGCTCACAATTTGCCAAGAAAAGATAACAAAGAAGGATACTTTTTCCTCATATCCCAAAGTGCCGTCATGGATTTTTTTCTAGTTCGTTTATTAGCTTTTCTGCCATCAAATTTTTCTCCAGCCATTTGTAAACAAAACGAGTCAACAAACGCCCGTGTCTAAACAGAGCCATCTGTACACGTTAAAACAGCCTTCGGGTGACTTCGGGTAAGTTAAACCGAGACTCGAATCCTCACAGCAATCACCCACCTATCGACGCTGTTTTAAAACCGCCTCACGAAACGATACGCTTAACACCGCTGTGTATGTTTTACACTATTATGATATAGTCCATGTGCCAGACTCGTTAAAAGCTTCGGTTAAAACCGCCGTGTCTGTCTTTAAACTAAACTTCCTATACTGTACTAATATTACATAAATAAATACCTATCACTTTTATTTGAAATACTTAGTCAGAAAAATTGATTTCAGGGGATTGTTTAGTGTGACCATTTTTTCGCCAGTTCAATCCGTGATGGAGTACGGGGGAGTTTACAAGAATTACTTTTTTTAATTTTAACAAATAGAATTTTTAAAAAAATCATTCTTATTAGTTCTAAAAAAGGAATTTCAATTTTTAATTAAACAATTTAAAACGCCAAATTATTTTCGTAAAATGACAAGTCGTTAATTATTATTAGAATAATGAAAACAGTAATTGCTAATTTACAATCTTTTATTTATGTTTCCTCGCCAAGTCTTAGCCCTATAAGAACTTCCGGTAATCTTCTTTCTGCTACTTGACACCCTAGGGTATGTTTATCAGTGGTGTGAGAGGATATTTTTAAAGAAATTTGTAGTGGAAGAACGGAATAGATAAATAATAGTATCAGAGACATTTTCCGTGGTAGCCTGCTTCATTTTGTGGTCATCGACCGGTTTCGGGCGTTCGCCCATCTTCAGGATGCGTTTTTTAGACAGTGTGACAACACAGACTCGCACAGAGCTAACTTAGTTTCACACTCTGAGTTTTCACTCTGAGTTTTTTCACTCGGAGTGTGAAACTAAGTTTGCTCTGTGCGAGTATGTGTTGTCACACTGAAAAACGCATCCTGAAGATGACGAACGCCCGAAACCGGTCGATGACCACAAAAGGAAGCGCAACCACGGAAAATGTCTCGATTGCTTTCCAGCTCTGCGGAACCAACCACCACAATAAATAATAGTAGTTTAGAATATTTTATAGTTGGAAAAATCTAATTTTGTTAATATATTATAAGTGAATTTCCCTTCAAAAAGAGAGTATTTAGAGTCAGGTACTGTAAATTGGGGTCATTGCTATTAGGAAAACAAAGGCGTTAGGGTAACTCTTTTGTAAAAGAAAATTCCCCCGCTAGAGAGAAAGCATTCCTTAATAGAGTCTGCACTCTGCCTTCAAACAAGAAGAGTCTGCATTTTGCTTCCCAAGCCAGAACACTTCAGGAATCGCTCAGTGCCAGTGATAGATATTTGCCTTTATTCTAGATATACATCATTTATTAAGATATAATTGTGATATTGTAAAATACTTAAGTTTGCTTAGAGAATAATATATTTATTTTTAAAAAACAGTTGTGCTTTCTTGATTATTACTTAATACTTCCATCTCAAACATACATACAAGTCCTTTTACAATACCGCACAAGCCACTAATACACTATCACCAATCACATTACAAATTCATCACTATTTTCTATATTTTTTTTTTTTAAATTCCTCATATGAATTTTCCAAATAGCGCTTAGTTTTTTATCTTTTGGTATCTGTAGACTCAATTGTGCGGGACACAGTGCTGGTAATCCCGAAAAACATAGGACGGATCTTAGGATTGTTCAGTGTTAGTAATGATCACTTTTAAGTGAAGTAATTCAAGTTGGTAATCAGGGCGCTAACAGCATACACCCCATACCATCTATATATTTATTTTAGAGTAACTGAGTACAAATTTTCAAGTTTTAAGAAAAAAAAATTGTCAATTTTGTGCATGTAGTAACTTGCATTAAGAGTGCGTCGTGTGATTTTTTTCACACATTGACCATCAGCATGGGGTGGAGAGAAGGGGGTGGTGCTTTCAAACCAAACGATCATTTAGTTCTGTAGTAAGTTAATAGCTAATAAAAAAAAAAGTAAAAATAATGGAATGTAATAACTTAAAAAGATATCTCTGTATAATTACCAGTCACATCCTGTTTTATTATTATCATTCTTATTTTTATTACACCACTTTTATGATTATCTTAGTGACACTTTATTTATTCTCGAGTAAAATCCCATTTTATTACTCTATTATTTCCTTTTATAGACAAGAGATTTACTCTTTGTTTTATTTGTGTGATAATAAAATACTGTTAGTTATTAAAATTATTTTAGGCGTATTGACAGACAGACCGACTGGACAAGTAAACTATATAACTGTTGACGGAATATTTATTTACATAAGTAATGCTCTGGTATATATTGATTTGTGCAGAGATATTTGGTTTGACCTCTACGATCCTATCAACATACTTTCACAGTTTATTATAGTTAGTTATTGTACCAAGTTCAAAGGAAACTCGTTCATATCTTTATCGTGAAAATCACTGACCAGCGAAGTCGTACTTTCGCTCAACTTATTCAAATCTTTAGTAATGTTATTATTGATGAAGATCGTATAATGTAAAGAAATAACTCTTTAGATGGAAGCCTGCCGTCATCTAACCCATAAAACCCACCCACCTATGAATGAATTTTGTCGGAGAAATTTTCAAATAAAAGTTGTATTTCGATATAAGCGAAATGTGCATATAAAAAATTTTCAACTTAATCGTTGTAACCTTCGAGATAAGAACAAAAAACTAAAAAATACGAAAAAATAAAACTGATGTGAAACAGTCACACTTGGCTTTCTCCTCTTACAATTTAATCAAGAAATTTTTTTAAAATTTGCAACGTTACAATTTTACCCGTTGAGCTGACCACAAATATAGTTGTCAGGATTTTACTTTTATACCCGAGCTGTTTTTTTTTTCCAAGTACAGTGTTTTTGGTTCTGCAAAGACGATTATTGATTATTATACACCTCTTCTCAGGTTCTGCAGCGCAGCACATATAAGTAAGCAGTCCCGCAACCATAGAGCGTCCTTATGTAGAGCGTTCTATGTCAAAACCCCCCCCTAAAATAACTTTTTTTCCTAAAAATTATTTCAGTTAAAAGTGATACATTTTTATCTATGAAGCAAGCATTCCAAATTTCAAGAAATTCGTTATGTAACCGTTTCCGAGAAAATGCCAAAAAAAAAAAAAACTCGAAAACATCATAGTCTGTGAAATTGCATTTTCAAATTAATCGATTTTCTTAAAATTTGGAATTCGGTTAATGCTACGAGGATCATTCAAATAAGTATAATGGGGTTGTTGAAAGAGAGAAATGGTCTGATTTAAATGAATTAACTAAATATGGTTAATGCTGTATAATATAATAAGTAACACTGGCTGCCTGGACTTAACACATGAAGTGATAGATTATGGTAAAGTGGAATAAGGGGTAATGACACGTAGAGTGACTGGCGAATGACCTCAGTAGTATGAACTGTTCTTTTAGTACTATTAAATTACCGCCTATTGGGAGATTGTGTTGTTTTAGTATTCTGATGATATCGGCTATTTTCATAAAAAGAAACAAAGTCGATAAATAGAAATAGAAATAAATGTAGGATTAAATATTAAAAATAAAATGCAAATACGTAAATCTGTAAAATTGAAAAAATGAAGACTTACATTTTTTTCTTCGAAACTGTTGAAGCTGAAGCGGGGATTCGAAAACGCTGCCACCAATATAATGGGGTTGTTGAAGGAGAGAAAAGGTCTGGTTTTAAGTGAATTAACTAAATATGGTTAAATTCTATAATATAATAAGTGACACTGACTGCCTCGACTTTACATTTGAAATGATAGATTATGGTAAAGTGGAAAAAGGGTAGTGACAAGTAGAGTGACTGGCAAGTGACCTCAGTAGTATGAACTATTCTTTTAGTACTATTAAAACAAGTAATGAAGAATAAATCGCTGTAGCGCAGAAACTGTTTTAATCAATACAATAGTTTCAGTGCGTCAAGTTGACGCCCTTGTAGTTAGTTTTTCATGAGCTGTTCGAAAGTATTGGTAATATATTCAGTTAACAATGGTGAGTCCGCTCGAGCATTGCCCCTCGCAAGAACAACGCTCAGTGATTAGATTGTTAGTTGCAAACGTTATCAAAGGTAGTGAAATCCACGAAAGAATGTTAAAAGTGTACGGGAATAATTGTTTTTTGAACCATTCGAACGTTTACAAATGGGTAGAACTGTTTAAAAGTGGCCGTATAAGTGTCTTTGACGAGCAACGAGAAGTGGTCGACCGATTGAAGTTGCAACTTCCTCTTCAAATTAATGTGTATTAATATTTAGTGGGTAATAAAAACTATATATTGTACTGAAATAGTACTTTAGAGGAAAGCAATAACGCTACTGTTCCCCCCAGAACACCTCCCCCCAAAAAATCAATTTTCCTGAGTAAATGTATCAAAATAAAAGTAATAGGTATTTATGTGTGTAGACAGTATATGAGCTTAAAGAAAAATTGTTAGAGCCGTTTGTGGAGAAAATTACGAAAAATTAAAAAAAAAACAACAATCAGTAAGCTAGCATTTCCGGTTGATTAATTTGCTCGAAGTCCTAGTGTCTGAAACGGTGGTAGGTATCTAAACGGAATACCAAGTTTGAGCTTCCTACTACTTTTGGGTTTTGAGATACACACGCACATAAACACATACGATTCTCTAAAACATTTTTTGTCCTATTCAGGGGCTTCAAAACATGTATATTCAGTGAAAACTCATAATAAGAGAAAGTATTATGATCGTTCAAATTCTGGTATTTCTCTTAGATACGACCACCATATCTGACACGAAGGTTTTGATCAAACTTTGTGAAAACGGAAGTACGACTTTACCAAGTGTCTATTTATTTATTTATTTTTTTTTTCAGTTTTTCCGGATAAACCTCTATCACTTTTATATGAAAATTGATTTTTGGGGCTACTGGGGGAACAGCAACGTTGTTGCTGCATTCTTTAAAGTACCTACTTCAGTACAATATATGGTTCCATCAAATATATAATATTGAAATACAGCAGAACTATTGCTACAATTTAAAATTTGAAATTTGAAGAATATCTATTGACCGGTACGGAGTTTTTGAGTATTTTTTTTGGAATTTTCTCGAAAACGACTACAATGGATTTTTAAACTTGTGATCCTAACTAGATAGAAATAAACTTATTAATTTTATTTTAAACATTTTTCTCTTAAATATTGCTTTTGAAGATTTTTTTTCTCTGCGGTATCAGTGACGTTTCATTTTAAATATTTTAAATTTGAGTTTATATGAAATGTTTTGGATTAGATATAAAATTAAATTAAATACATATTATATCTACCTGCAATCTGAGGCAGCCAATTTACCTCTATACACCTATAGAAAATCAATAAATAGGATTTTAATTTAAGGTCAGCGGCATTTGTTTTTATACACGAATATTTTTGTAATAACCTTTAGACTGTACGATGATTTGCAGATGATAAAAAATAAAAAATGTAAGTGAATAAAAAAAAAAAAATACCATAAGAATGTTGAAACGTGATAAAATGTCATTGATCAATTCGTCAAGTGATCAGAATTGTCATAACAATAATCTATCTTGAAGAAATTGTCATGTTTTATTTTTTTATTTAAGTTTTTTTTTTGAATATTATTGGAACACCCAGGAATATTTCCAGTAGACGAGACAAATCGTACAAGTGAAGTAATTTTGTATAAAAAACAAATAAATAAATAGATAAATAAAAAAATAAATAAATAAATAGACACTTGGTAAAGTCGTACTTCCGTTTTCACAAAGTTTGATCGAAAGCTTCGTGTCAGATATGGTGGCCGTATCTAAGAGAAATACCAGAATTTGAACGATCATAATACTTTCTCATATTATGAGTTTTCACTGAATATACATGTTTTGAAGCCCCTGAATAGGACAAAAAATGTTTTAGAGAATCGTATGTGTGTATGTGCGTGTGTATCTCAAAACCCAAAAGTAGTAGGAAGCTCAAACTTGGTATTCCGTTTAGATACCTACCACCGTTTCAGACACTAGGACTTCGAGCAAATTAATCAACCGGAAATGCTAGCTTACTGATTGTTGTTTTTTTTTAATTTTTCGTAATTTTCTCCACAAACGGCTCTAACAATTTTTCTTTGAGCTTCATATACTGTCTACACACATAAATACCTATTACTTTTATTTTGATACATTTACTCAGGAAAATTGATTTTTTGGGGGGAGGTGTTCTGGGGGGAACAGTTGCATTATTGCTTTCCTCTAAAGTACTATTTCAGTACAATATATAGTTTTTATTACCCACTAAATATTAAAACACATTAATTTGAGGAGGAAGTTGCAACTTCAATCGGTCGTCCACTTCTCGTTGCTCGTCACAGACACTTATAAGGCCACTTTTAAACAGTTCTACCCATTTGTAAATGTTCGAATGGTTTAAAAAACAATTTTGAAGTAGATAAGAGTTTTTATTTTTATTTTCTATGCCTATCAAAGACGAACCAGGTCTATAGATAATTTGAGCTAAAGAAAAAAATAATTTATATTTAGTTTTAATGATTTCGGACATTAACCTAACAAAAAATAATTAAAAAAAAAACACTTTTAATTAAACTGGGGAGCTATGAACATATCAGATTAAGAAACCTGTATGAAGATTAGCGTCATGTGCATTTCACATTTTGTTTCTAAAATACTTTAACTTACAACATATCACCACGAGATGTACCTACTACATATTCTTAAGTAGTTTTCTAGATAATTTTTACTCTCATCATGTATTCCTTGGCTGTGTTCTTGAATTAATTAATTTTTTTTTTTTAAATTTCTTTATTTAAATAAATTGTAAAATAAACATTCTTTTGGTGTGCCTCTTTTTCTCGCCATTTATTTCTTTATTTTAAAAGTATTGAACAGGTTTTTTGTAAAGAAGTAATAGAATTCTGATTTAGTACAGTATTATTTATTCCCTTACTCCCTTATAGATGTGATTTCTCTCGTATTACTTTATTAATTTTGAACATAGAGAAATTTTATTTAAAATTGCAACATTACTATGTTTGTTGGGTGGCCATAAAAGTGATAGTGGGGATTTTACTTGTATACCTAAGCGGCCTTAAAGAAAAAAAGCCTGTGCAAATTTAAATTGATAGACCTAACTGATAGACTCCCCCCCCCCTAATACTCTCTCTAAAATCAATTTTTTCATAAATTTGTTTCAAATAATAGTGTAATAGGATCCGAATTGAATGACATGGCAAAATTGGCAGTCATAGCAATGTCAAACCTTCACAGATAACAAAGAAAGAATAATTTACATCTAGTGGCCTAGCCAGCTGCCTGACTTCAAGACAAGGCCGCGGCCAAACAAACAAACCAAGGGTAAATACCCCTACATCAAAGCAAGCACCGCGGCCACTGACCTAAATGACCTAAATCGGTAGCCAGCTGCTGTCATCAAAGCAAGCACCGCTAAGGCTGGTCACTGACCTAAATCGGTGGTCACCAAACCAACCAAGGTCGCTGAAGGTCTCACACTAGGACAGAGTCTTGGTGTGAGTGTGGCCAACACTCAGATGTGTTGGTGTGAGTGTGGCCAACGCTAATATATAAACTTCGCCCGATTGGAAGAGGGGATCATTAGATTATTATTATTTTACGATTACACTTCAGTACGAGCAGCAGTTTACGCGTCCCTATACAGTTTTTATTTATACTTATCATCTTTAGTTGTGCATCTTAGTTCATTTATCTTAATCATTCTAAATTATTAGTTATTTATCCTCTATTTATTTCCAAGTATTTCTTGTTAATAGTTACCATTTTTTACGTTTAATTTATTGTTCAAATACAGTCGATTTTTATAATTTCCGAGTTAATAGTTCGAGCACTAACTTCCAAAGCTCTAACTAACTTCCGCCCTCTTCAAGACATCTACTACATACCTCAGGAATCACATTAAACGATTCCACTACATCTTGTAGTATCACGTGGGTTCAGATCGTCACATTAAACGATTCCACTACAGAAAATTATTAGGGATTCGTAGGATTCGAAGAGCGGTGAAACATAAAAATGAATCAGTTAGACGAAATTTGTACGTTGGCTGGTTAAAAGGGTACAAGGAACAGGTAGTGAAAGACAGATCAGTTGGCCAACTCTATTGTTATTCACCCTTCCTTGGAATGAGGTGATTTAGTATAAATATCAGGTCAGAAATGAAAAGTGAGATGCAGTCATATTCACGCAGTTATACATTGTCTTATTCACACACTACTCTGTCATTCTCTTCTTTTATATATTTATCCCAGTTTTATATTTAGTTAGCTCGTTTTTATGTATAAATATCTAGTCATTAAATTAGTTGCCCTGTAATCGTGGTTAAATTTCTAAGTACCTTACTCACTTAAATTCTTCTCATATTTCTTAAAATTACTACCTTTTCAAAAACCGTTCCATACCATACTACAAACATACATGTATGATATTAACGAAATGAAACATGCCATTTAAATTCCAATTTTAATTGATATATTAACCAATTATGCATATCAAAAAATATTTGCATTAGTAATAACTAACGAGAACAGAGATATTTTTTTTTTTTTTTTTGTGGAATATTAATGAAATATTAATGACGTAATATTTCGTAGGCTCCTAAATAGGAAAAACTCACACGATTTTCCCTAACTTAATTTTACCATGTTTCAAACTTGGAATTTTTACCAAATATTTACGTTATCTACTAGGGAAACTAATTATTAAAAAATAAAGACAATAGAGTGAAGCTTAACCTCCCCCCAGCTTCTCCAGAATTCCATCGTTTTTAAACTCAATTTTCTCGGAAATAGATTACAAACAAAAGTGATAGGTCTGTACACTTTATAGTTAGTATACCAAGTTTAAACATTAGAGTCGTTATAAAGAAAATCGCAGATAACAAAACAAAAAACTGTTCTATAAAGTTTAACTTTCGACAGTTTGGCAATACATTTAATTATTATATGGGTATAATATAATGGAATCCGAATCATTATAGATTCATAGGGTTTGAAGTGCGGAGAAAAATCACAAAAATGAATAAAAAAAGTTAGTTACTCCCCACCTAGGCCAGACTAGGAAGGAACCGTTCAATTCATATAAATAGAGCGATACGGTATAGTTCAAGAGAGTTTACGACCAGTTAACAGTCAGTCAGCAACATATCTACCTATTACCTTCTTATTACTCAGCCAGTCTGTCTCTTTATATTTCACTCACCACCTAACTTTTATATACTTATTAAGTCCTTGCAGTTTGTGTTTTTTTCATTATACAGCATATATATTCCAGATCATTTCCCTAAAATCCATTCTCTCAATCCATTATAAAAGTGATACATTTCAAATCTATTCAGCAAACATTCCAAGTTTAAAGAAAATCGTTCGATAAAATTAAAAAAAAAAAAAATTCAATTACTTATTCTGTGAAATTGCACTTTCTGATTTGCTTAAAAAATTTGGAAATTTCTGTAAACCCTGTGGGCGCCGTCGGTCTTAAGACCATGTAGCGTCAGTTTAAATTCAAATAAAAATGATACGGATGTTTTTATCTAATCTGTGAAGTGACACTTCCGGTTAACCGATTTTGTTTAAACTTCGAATCCTAGCAATACCTCCGATGTACATCAATATTATATATTATACGTATAGTTGATAAAATCATACATTATACTGAAATGGTATTTTAATTATAATCTTATCCATTTACGCTAACAAATAGTTTGCCTTCTAATAAATATTTACATGTATAGGCCATAGAGTAATTTTTTCATTCTTTATCGTTGCCCCGGATCTCTTTTCTATTTTAAACACAAGCACCCTTACATTATTATCATCTCTTGCCGCCAGATGTGGTGAGGTAAACAGTACAGTAAAAAAAAAAAAAAATCTTTATATATATATATATTTTCAAGAAATGATGTGAATGTGTATGTTTGTATTACGTACAGGCCTTCTATAAAATTTAGTGATAATAATGTGTCCCTTAAATATGGCCACAGTTGTGTCAGGCAACAAACTTAATATCGGACCCAACTTATCTACATATGAATGGGTCTTTTCCATTTTCTCCACGCATTGTAAGTTATATCAGCATAAATAGATAAAAGGTATACACATATATATACCTTCATATCGTATGAAAGATTCAAATGGTTTACTCTATCTTACAGCATTTCTCATCAGAACTGGCTCTAGGCTGCGCGTGGCCTCCCTTTAAAATTAATATATAACTTTTATAATTATTATGTTCTCTAAAAATTAATGATATTAATAACAACATATAATTTTATTTAATATGTGGTTGGGTCCGCATTGCTGGCAGGTTTCGGATTTCCATCCATCCTCAGATAATAGCTATCAAGTTCTTGTAGAGAGTTGACTTCAACTTTTGAGTTTCTGCCATGCACCCCACTGATTGATCGATTAATTCAGTGATTGATCAATCAGTCGTGGTGCGTGACAGAAATCTCTTAACATAATATACATGTATATAAAATTCGAAAAGAAACACGGAGGACCCGAGTTTGAGTCCTTAGATTTTCCCGCCCTATGAGCCTTTTATTAGTTCAATGTCCGGTCTTGGGCAGTGCTTTCTGTAACGAGTGGAGGTCGGCAGTGCACTGACGAGGTTCCAAACGCCACTGACCACAGATGTTGACGTGCCTTAAATAAATAAAAAAAAAATAAATAAAGCAAAATATAGAGGGGCTAATAGACTGACAAAATATTTTGGATATATTACATTCATAACAAATGTAATGGCACCGCAAAAATAATGCAACAACAGCAGAGAGAAGATAGGCCCTCTCTGGTTAACAGAGACTACTCTCTGACTTAGGCAGGCTAGAGTGGGAGAACCTGTATATATAAGCCAGTGGGAATCTATCTAAAGGATCTATCAGATACAGCTATACATCGTATCGTGTCATATCGTTACTCACACCATTCATTCTATCATTTTCATTATAAAGTCCAGTGCAGTTTGTGTAAGCTTATAGCTACATTATAACGGTGTCTTCATATCTCGTTTATTCAATCAAACCCAATTTCTCTCCTCAACAACTCCATTATATTGGTGGCAGCGTAGGTCGAATCCCACTTCAGCTTTCAAAAAAAAAAGAAAAAAAAAAAGTAAGTCATTTTTTTCAATATTACATTTTTGCAATTTCTTTAATATTTTATTTCATATCCATTTACTTATTTTTATTTGTACCTTATCGACTTTTTTCGTTTATGAAAAGAGCCGATATCATCAACATATTAAAACAACATAATCTCCCAATAGGCGGTAATTTATTAGTTTTGAAAGAACGGTTATCAAAAATTAAGAAAATGACAACTTATACGATTGGTGGTCAACAAAAAACAGCCGATTAGGCGATCGCGTACCTTTTAAATAAGTGCAATACGACAAATCCTGTGAATATTAGGAATCTCCAAATGATAAATAATTTACCTATATTCGATGGTTCGCACAATAGCGACATTTCCAGCTTCATCGAACAATTCAATAATTATAGTGTCCTGTCGGGAAAACAAGCTATATATTTCCATTCCATACTAATGTTTGTGTAAGTAAAGAAAAACATGCCAACTTATCGTAAAATAGACTAAAAGTATATAGTTGCGTTTTCTGTACTTAGACAAGTTTTTATTCATTAATAATTATTATATATTACTTTCTCTTACTCCTAGTAAGAGGAAATATTGTAATCGTGTCAAATTTTCGATATCGAGTTTTCACCGGAAATATCCGTAGTAAGAGGAAGTATTGTAATCGTGTCAAATTTTCGATATCGAGTTTTCACCGGAAATATCCCTAGTAAGAGGAAGTATTGTAATCGGTCAACTTTTCGATTATCGCAGTTTTCACGGAAAGATGCCGTTTTGAGGTCCCTGGTCAAAAAAGTGGTTTTTAGCAAATGGTCTGTGTGTGTCTGTGTGTATGTGAACAGCATAGCCCAAAACGAAAAACCGTAGAAAACTGAAACTTAATATTCCGTTTAGGTATCACCATGCGATCTGACTGTGCGTTATCTGTCAAATTCCTCAATCGGAAGTACCACTTTACTAGTTGACTTTTTTACTTTTTTGCGTTTTTCTCAAAAATGGCTCCAAGATTTTCTTTAAACTTGGTACATCAACTACATATACAAGGAGCTACAACTTTTATTTGAAACATTTCTCTGGGAAAATTGATTTAAGGGCCCTTCTGGGGGGAGGGGTGGGGTTAGGTTACCCTCTAAAGTGCTATTTCAGGTTATTACACAATTCGGTCATTTAAATAATGTTAATTAGAATTAAATATGTTGTTGAAATTCCGAGTTTGAGAAAAATCGAAAAACCGGAAGTGCTTTTGTTTTAACAAATTTACTAAATGATTTTTTTCACTTTTTCGCGATTTTCTCAAAAATGGCCTCGACGATTTTCTTGAAACTGCACATATAAACTAAACATTCAAAAATCTGCAACTTCTATAGAAAACATTTCTCTGGGAAAATTCATTTAAGGGCACTTTTAGGAGAGGGGTAGGGTTACAGCTTTCTCTAAAGTGGTATCATACTTGATTATACAACTCTAGCATCCAAATGAAATTAATTATAAATAAATAAATGGCCAAAATTCCGAGTTTGAAGGAAATCAATTAACCGGAAGTGCTCTTTTACTGAATAGTTTTTTCAGTTTTCGACAAATTTCATTAAATTTGGTGCACAAACTATTAACATTTGTCAATTATAATTTTGAGAACTGGAGTAAGAGAAAGTTGTGTGAGTGTTTCACACCAGATTTTTGTGTGTTAGTTTCTTGTCTACATTCCTGTTTATTAGACGGAGCGCGGGATTCTACCCGGTTTCATCTTTCGCTTATACCTTGAGCCGGACCTGTTTCTCACAGTTTTATTCAAAATTTTACATTATAATAGGTGGTTTTTAGTATTCCGTTCATTTGATAAATCAATTAACTCCGTAAAAAAAAACAAAAACGGAGAAAGTGATAAAACTTTTCGACATTTAACGGCAATACGCGTAGACAAAAGCAAACAATCCTATGTACAGCGGATTTGAGGTTATACGAATCCGAATAGGGGTTACAAAGAGATGGAGTATTTTGATTTGAATTAAAATATATTTTCAGTATTTTTTTATATTCATATAAATTAAAAATCAATTTAATACGGTTTTAGGAAAAATTTAATATTCAACGCGTGAGTAAAGTATTTTTACACTCTCCGTTCAGTTGCCAATATTTGAACTCAACTGCAAAAAAAAAAAAAGCATTACTTTAATTATTGTTTGATAAATAATTATTTCTCTAAAAATAACTGACACTAAAATTGAAATAATTTTTTTTATAATAGTATTTACTTCTGCGGCAGTTAGACTGTAACTGAATAATTTATTTACTTTTTTTTTTTTTTTTACTTTCTCTATTTATGTTGAAACTACACTAAACTGTTTACCGTTATCATCCAGTACTTGTCAATCAGATGTTTTGACATTAAAATTTAAAAAAATTCAGAAAGTGGTGCCGTGCCAATCGATTTGGCTTTTGAATGACAGACATTATATTCAATTTCATTTCTAACATACACTAAATAGCATTTCTGAAAGAAATACACATCGACTTTTTTTTACTACAGCTTAGTACAGTTATTGTAATTGATAAATTCACTTCAACAACGGAATTTGTACTCTATGTCTATATGTCCTTAACATAGCACATGATTTTCAGCGGCGCATAATAGTGTGTGAGTTGTGGTGTTCAACAGTTCAAATATAACATCATTCCACAAAACCCGCGGAAAGTAATTTTTCCGAAAAAAATCTTTCAAATCAGTGTGTGTGTAGAATTTCTTATATTTGTACATTCATTCTATGTTTAAAGGAAATTGAGTAAATCACGAAAAACTCAGGAATCTTTACAAAATAAAGTCGCTATTTGCTTCAAAACTTTGTATTCTCACTATATTAATAATTGAATATGTTGTAATACATAATATACATCTTTGGGCGAATTAATAAATATAAATTGTATATTTATATATCCTTGATAAATATTTTATAATTGTAAAGTAGGGAATTTTTCCAATGTACCTATATATTTATAAAATTGGGTTTTTTGATGGTTGAAAGGCACAAAAGTAACAGTTAGTTGAGTTAGAGATATCTGCCCTATCCCTATCATTACGTTTATTTAGGACAAAGGGAATTTCCCTCTTCTCACTTTCCCCGGGGTGGAGGTAGTATATATAAGGTGGACCCTTTTAGGGAGAGAGGGTTCAGTTCAAAATTTATACCGTAAAAGGAGTGAAGTCTGTCATGAGAAAAAGCCATGTTACAGCAGTGAGTGGTGGAAGTGCCCCAAGAAACCCAACCTTCTTCAAGTTAGTAAATATGTAAAATATATAAGTTTTGTAAAAAGCTATTTCTCCCAAATGACAAGACACTTATGTTGTTGTATCTCAATATTGTATTTATTAATTTTTGACATATTCTGTTTATTTTAATTATATATTTTGCATCATATATTCAGTTGTTTTTTCATCCCCCTCAACTTCTGTATAAACACAGACCTCACGAGATCCCTTTAGAGAAGATTTCAATTATGAATTATAATAATTAATTATTAATTAACATATTTAATTTACCCTCCCCCAAATACAAATCATATTACAATGTGGATAGGTGTCCGCAATGCTGGCTATTAACTGGGATTTTATCCGTCCCTAGTATGCATAGTTTTGATGTTCTTTTTTGGATTTTTTGGATGACCATTTTTTGGATTTTCATCTAACGTCAAAGTAAAGCTATCAAGTTCGTGCAGAGAGTAACTAACTTTAATTAATGTTTATGTTACGCACTACATTTGTTGATTCACTGTTCACAGAAAAGTGTTTGAACGAAATTCCATGAAATTAAGTGTTAGTATTTACTGAATGAATTGGTCTAAATTGAGTTAATAACCTCAGCAAAAGGTTAGTTTTTCAAGAAAAGTTTTTCCAAGGATACTGTACTGCTATCAACATTAAATTAGACATAGTTCGTTCTCTAAACGAATAAAATATCATTTATTGAATCTAATTTGTTAACTGAATATTCTAGATGTAAATCTAGACATATGATTGTAGATTGTTGTAGGGGATTATTACACTGTTACTTGAAAGTTCTATTGTGCCCCCTCCGGAGTTTTCTCCAATGCACAACCGGCCTCCAAGCAGTGTTCTCTAGCTACAGACAACACTGCCCATCACCGGACAGTAAGTTATAGGAAGAGAAAATCTAAGGGCAGTATGCTGGATTCGAAACCGGGATCGCCGCGTTGCTAGTCCAGCGCACTACCACTGAGCTAATCCCTTCCTTCTCCCTTGGCTTAGGTCAGTTAACTAGGGACAGAGACCCTAGTTTATGTACTGTGTTTGTTCTTGTCTTTAAAGTGTATTGTGTACTGTTCTGACGAAGTGCATGGAGTACACTGACCTGTGGTAACTCGTGGGGTCGCTTCTTCCCAAGTAATGCATGCTACGGATACCTTGCGGGCTTAGACATATGAAAAGAGCTGAAAAGACAAATCCACGGCCACCTATTGTGCTTTTCTTGAGTATCTGTTTATTGTAATGTGTGTGTTTATGGTCCATAAAGTGTTTAAGGTGCAAAATGTTGAGCTAGAGTGATTGCTTATGGGTACGCTAAACCTCTATGTAGCTTTATTTGAGAGATAATTTTGTCACTTGTCTAAATCATTGGTCTGGTATAGGCCTCATAGTCGTCAAAAATCTTGAGAAATTGGCCATTCCAATGGTAAATTAATAAACAGTGATGACATCCATCAATGACATGACAAATCCTTATGGAAATATTTACACATACTTATTTTATATGATAAATAGAATTAAAATATAAAGATAATGTGGAGAACAATTAAATTCGTGTTAGCACAAGTTGGAAATGATATATGCAAGATTAGAAACAAGATTATGTATAAAATTATATCTTTATAATTATGTACCTCTTCATTATTAATTAAAAAATGTACACATTAAAAGATTATTGCAATTATTTTAGAAAAACAATAATTAGTAAAATTATATAATGTAAAATGACAATTTGTCTAGACATAAAGATAAAGGATCTGGGCAAGTCTACTTCCCTGGGGGAAGTAGTAGATGTGATTATATTATAGTCCAGAAAAGAGCACCAATAACATTTTAACCAACCTCATATAACATTTAAATGTAATGCCACAAATTTCGCAGAAGTAATTAAAATCAATATTTTTCTGAAAAGTGTTGTTTGTATCTGTGCAGTTAGCATTTCAGATTTCATGGAATCGTTTTCGAGAAAATTATAAAAAAAAAAAAAAAAATCCAAAAATCAAAATTCTATTCTGATCAAAATAATCGATTATATCGTTGATAAATAGAATGAATAACAACGGGCTTAAACAATCGCCTTGTAATACCCCTTTAGTAATCTCGATTTCTTCTGCATGGTATTTGTGTTTTAAAAACATTATAAAATATAAAATACAAATAAATACTAATAAATTTTTAATGAGTTAATGAATCAACGATATAAAATATGTTTTATAGAGGGTGGCAGTAGCGTTTAGCTTTGCTTCAAATTTGGAATTCTACCAGTGCTTCTAATATATCTTAAGTAAATATTATGTAGGTGTCACAACCATTTATTGTACTGAAGTTGTACTTTAGAGGAAAGCTAAACGCTACTGCCCCCCCCCCACACGAACTCCCATACAATCAATTTTCCCGGGTAAATCATGGGGATAGGTATTTATGTGTATAGATAGTATATGAAGTTTAAAGAAAATCGATGGAGTCGTTTTCGAGAAAATTACGAAAAACTGGAAAAAAAATTCAGTAAAATCTCACTTCCGGTTGATGGATTTTGTTCAAAACCGTCGTGTCTGAAACGGAATACAAAGTTTGTGAGCTTCCTGTGATTTTCACATACACAGACAAATGGTTCAAAACTTTTTTTTCATACGTACTCAGGACTACATCTATTTCCGGTGAAAGGTTAATTTCAAAATTTAATATGGTCGTAATACTTCCTTTTATCATAGGAGTAGGTGGATAGTATTCAATAATTGATTCCGACATTTCTATGCCATTTTTAAAAGACATAATATAAAATACAAAACTGTAAAAATGATAATTTAAAAATTTGCTATTAGATAATGATAGTGTTATAATGAAAAAAAATAATAAAAAATAGAATGTTGTTTACGAGAATATCTAAAATAGGAATACCAATCTCGAATCATTTCTAAATGATGATTTTTTTACATCTTTATTGGTAACTAAAGGAATGTTTGTATATCAGTACTTTATATTTCATTATTTTATCCTCGCGTTTAGAAAAAACAACATATTTTATATATCGTTGATTCATTAACTAATTAAAAGTTTATTAGTATTTTATTAGATTTTAATTGCTATCGATGATATATTGAAGGCCTGTAAATTAGTAGGCTAATTTTATATTATATGTTTTAATGAAATGCCGCAATAATTAGAGCTTATTTATTTCCTTTTTATGAATGGGAAAGATATTTTTTGCCTGATTAGCCTTTTAAAAAAAATTCTTTTCCTTGCTCTATCGAACATGTCCGCAAAGAATGGAAAAGAAACTGCAAAGATATGGGAGTGAGATTTAGATGTTTATATACTCTGTAATTTGCTGAAGTGTTTTGCCTCGAATAAATACGGATCTTGAGTTTATGATGACAAAGCTAATCGAAATCCTATTCCAATAATGGGGTTAGAGGCCAGCAGAAATAAAAAAAATGATGGCCTTCAACGAACTTAATCATCAAATCAGAACTGGGCCCTTCCACGCAGTCCCGAATTTAAATTCTTTGTAATTTGGTTTTCCTACGGACGGAACTCTTGAAATGGATATAAAAGGAAGATTTCCTTCCTTCCTGGAAAACATTAGTGAGTACTCTGAATGCCCACTCTCTGGGTTATGGAAAAAAAACTTTGAAACCAACAAAAGAATTTCCCACTTCTTTTTTTTTCAAATTGGTGGTCACACTGTATGGATCAGAGTTTTTGATTTTAGTAGAAAGGGTTTCAGTGAAACTACTAGCCCTGGAGATGGATGGATGGAGTTGGATGCTAAGTTATAATATCTCTAGGATTTAAAGATTTTAGAAATGATGATAAAAGCAATTATTGGTGCACAGAAAACTATCCTTTATATTATAGATCGTGGGAGACTGTCGTGATGTGACCATCGGAGATGAGAACGGGAGAAGGTAAGTGGCCCAAAATAACGCTAGAGTACGAACCAGTTGAGCTGAGGAAATAAGGGCAACCAGGGAAGAGCTGGATAGAGGATTTTTGTTAAGAGTGTATGGCGGGGCATGAGCATTGGAAGGATAGAATGCTCTGGAAAGAAAAATTTTTTGAGATGCAGCAAAAATGCTTTATAAAAGCCGCAAAAAAAAAAAAAAATCTGGTGTGAAACACTCACACAACTTCCTCTTACTCCAGTTCTCAAAATTATAATTGACAAATTTTATAGTTTGTGTACCAAATTTAATGAAATTCGTCGAAAACTGAAAAAACTGTTCAGTAAAAGCGCACTTCCGGTTTACTAATTTTCTTGAAACTCGGAATTTTAGCCATCTATTTATTTCTAATTAATTTTGTTGGATGATAGAATTGTATAATCAACTATGATAGCACTTTAGAGAAAAACATAACCCACACCCTCCCCTAAAAGTCCCCTTAAAGAATTTTCCCAGAGAAATGTTTTAAATAAAAGTTGTAGTCTCTGCATTGTTAGTTTATATACGAAGTTTCAAAAAAAATCGTCGGGAGCCATTTTTGAGAAAATTGCGAAAAAGTGAATAAATCATTTAGTAAAGTGGTAAAGTAAACGAACTTCCAGTTACGTTATTTTTTTCAAACTCGGAATTTCAACAACATATTTAATTCTAATTAACATTATTTAGATGACAGAATTGTTTAATAAACTGAAAGAGCACTTCAGATGAAAACCTAACCCCACTCCTCCCTCAGAAGTGCCCTTAAATGAATTTTCCCGGAGAAATATTTCAAATAAAAGTTGTAGCACTTTGTATGTGTGGTTGATGTTTTAGTTAAAGAAAATCTCGGAGCATTTTTGAGGGGAAAATCGCCAACAAGTAAAACTCCAACTTAACAGACCATTTGCTAAAAACCACTTTTTTGGACCTCGGGGACCTCAAAAAGGAATTTCTGGTGAAAAACTCGATATCGAAAATTTGACACGATACAAAAATCCTCTTACTAGGAGTAAGATAAAGTAAAAATATTTAAATACATTTTATTACATATTTTGAGGTTGCCCGCAAGGGGTATCTGTTGCATGCAGTTACTTGGCGAGTAGCGGCCCCACGGGTTACCACAGCTCAGTACTCCATACACTTCATCAGACAATACACAATACACTTAAACTACATACCCTCTACACTTGACAGATAAGGACAAACACAGTACACAAACTAGGGTCTCCGCCCAAAGCCAAGGGAGAAGGAAAGGATTAGCTCAGTGGCCTGGACTAGCAACCGGAGGTCCCGGGTTCGTACCCAGTATGCTGCCCTTAGATTTTCTCTTCATAGTAGCATCAACAACTCACTGTCAGGTGATGAGCAGTGCTGTCTGTAGCTAGAGAACACTGCTTGGAGGCCGGCAGTGCACTGAGAAGAAAGCCCCAGGGGACACATAGATCTTTCAGGTCGCAGTGCGATATTTCCCTAATACAATCTATCTATCTAGCTACATATTTTGAGATTAGTATTCTATAAAATATTTTTTGGACATTCTCCTTAACATTTTTACATTTTTTCCCCTCAATTTTAGCACCATCATTATCAAATTAAATGTTTTTTTTTTAAACCCACTTTACCACTTGTTGGTTTTTTTTTTTTTTTTACTTTTTTGCGTTTTTCTCAATTTTCATTTTTACAATGTTTACTTAATTAATTTATCCTTTGAAAATGACATTGAACTGTAGAAATGTAAAGGAAAAAGATGTTTACGTAAAGCAATGCTTGAAGGAGTTTTAAATTTACTCAGCCAACAATATGAAATATAAAATAGCCAGAAAAAACAATCATTAAAAAAAAGAAAAGATTAAATACCAACCAGAAGATATTATTTGAGTCCTTTCAGTTACTGTAGAATGCAGAGGAGAAGTTAGACAAGTTTAACTCCGCTTGG
Source organism: Triatoma infestans (assembly GCA_011037195.1). Classification (NCBI taxonomy): domain Eukaryota; kingdom Metazoa; phylum Arthropoda; class Insecta; order Hemiptera; family Reduviidae; genus Triatoma; species Triatoma infestans. The sequence goes on along the minus strand of JAAEAF010001241.1, from coordinate 72,869 downwards.
AATACTTAGTGAATACCAAAATTTGTCAATGAATTTATGTATACCACTTCATTAGAAAATAACCAAATTATATTACATTTTGAATACTATAAATGAAACTTTCTATAAATAATTCTGAATGACTTAGTTGAAATATATTTATTATATATTAGGCAAAACTTCTCTTTTATAATAAAATCTTAAACCAAGAGATTATATTGAAATTTATTGCACATAAATTTAAACTGTTCTGAAGAATTTTTTTTTTATTGTGAACTATCCAATTATAGTAAAGAAATGGTTTAAGTGAGACAAACTATGGAGAAGTATCTTACTGAAATAATCCAGTACTAAATCCTACATTAAACCGTTAAGCTCACTTTCTATAACTTTAATCTGTTCACCATGTTACATTTTCTAGTTAAATCCAATGTCAAGAAATCCTTACCTAGAATTCTATATAGCCTCTTAGTTGCTAATAATATTCTCTTATTTACCTGAATTCATTATTTTCTCGAATTATTTAAAAAAAAAAAAAACACTTCTTTGTAAATATTTAAAAAAATCACAATTTATGGAAAAGTTTATATTGTTACATAATTTTTTACTTTCTCTTACTAGTCCTAGTAAGAGGAAGTATTGTAATCGTGTCAAATTTTCGATATCGAGTTTTCACCGGAAATATCCGTTTTAAGGTCCCCTGAGTCCAAAAAAGTAGCAAATGGTCTTTGTGGTGAGTGTGTGTGTATGTATGTGTACAGCACAGCTCAAAAACGAAAAACCGTAGAAAGTTGAAACATGGTATTCCGTTTAGGTATCACCATGGCATCTGACAGTGGGTCATCTGCCAAAATTCCTCAACCAGAAGTACCACTTTACTTGTTTTGTTTTTTTTTACTTTTTTGCGTTTTTCTCAAAAAAGGCTCCGACGATTTTGTTCAAACTTGGTATACCAACTACACATACAAAGAGCTACAACTTTTATTTGTAACATTTCTCTGGAAAATTCATTTAAAGGCAGTTTTGGGGGAGGGGTGAGTTAACATCTAAAGTGCTATTTCTGTTTATCAAATTCTATCACCACCAAAATAATATTAATTAGCATTGAATATGTTGTTGAAATTCCGAGCTTCAAAAAAAATCGGACAACCGGAAGTGCTTTTACATTATCACTTTAGTATATTAGTAAATGATTCTTTCACTTTTCGCGATTTCCTCAAAAATGTCTCCAACGATTTCCTTGAAACTTCTATATAAACTAAACATACAAAGATCTACATCTTTTATTTAAAACATTTCTCTGGAAAATTCATTAAAGGGAACTTTTGGAGGAGGGGTGGGGTTATTTTTTTTCACTAAAGTGCTATCATAGTTGATTATATACAACTCTATCATCCAAACAAAATTAATTAGAAATAAATAGATGGCCAAAATTACAAGTTTCAAGAAAATTAGTAAACCGGAAGTGCGCTTTTACTGGACGGTTTTTTTCATTTTTCGACGAATTTCATTAAATTTTTTACGCAAACTATAAAATTTGTCAATTATAATTTTGAGAACTGGAGTAAGAGAAAGTTGTGTGAGTGTTTCACACCAGATTTTTTTTTTTTTTTTTACTTTCTCTTAGGCTATAAGAGAGGGGAAGTCATTCGATTTTGTCAGATTTTCGAATCTGATTTTCCACCGGAAATAGATATTTTGTGATTGATTACGAAAAAAAAATGTTTTGAACTCCTTTTGGGTGCGTATGAGAGAAGCTTATACTTGATATTTTGCTTAGATTCAATTAGACACTGTGCAGTTTAGTCGTTCCTCTAAAGCGGCACTTCAATATAATACTACCACTTAATTAATATTAAGGTGCAATAAATACTTTTGCTACAGTTCAAATTTAAAGAATAATCAGTTAACCAGATGTTGTTAGGTTTTATAAGAATAGGTTTCTCGGAGTTTTTTTTTTTTTTGGATTTTCACAACATTTTTTCTGGAAACATTGATTGTAGGAATTCTTGGGAAATATGGGACATTAGGCTTCTTTTTTTTTTCACTCTAAACTTCAGTACAAGTTTTGCTGGGGTTCTAAAACGTAGTTACAATTCAAGTAGCTGCTGTTATGTTCGTTCGAAGATATACAGTAATTAGTGTTTAAAAAAAAAATTCTGTATTGAAGAAATTTGTTAGGGAACGTAACCTTCGCGTTATACGGGAGTTAGATTACTAAATAGATTATAGACAAATACAGTGAACTGCTTTAGATTAGGTTTCGTGGAGTTTTTAGTCCCCTCAAAACCGAGGAAAGGGTACAAATGAATGAATGAATTGGTATGGATTAAATCTTTCATTTAATTATAAAGCATAAAATCTAGTACTAGTATAAAATGGAAAGTTGAAGACGATTTATTTATTTTGCAGCTAAATTAATCAAATCATTAAATCAAATATTTAACTACTGACAGCGGGGAAGTAATTATATTAAAAAAAAAAGAAGGAAAAAAAAAGGCCTTAATGATCTGTTGTAATTAATTATTCCATTTCTGTTAATTATATTATGTTGTTTTCAACAATTTACTTTTGTTATGCTATGTTTTCAACGAATGAACAACTTACAGTTCTGATGTCATCGACCGAGTTGTTTTTTTTTTTCCGAAAGAGAGATAGTTTATTGTAGAACTTTTTCTCAAAGATTTGTTGTTTAGAGAACAAAATAGAGTGTTATTGAGTGAAGAAACGTTAGTTGTGTTGTTTGTCCTCTATAACTTAAACACTCACTCATCCAACTTCCCCCTTCACTTAAACTATAAACATGTTGTACTTGTCGAATATAATTAAGTGAATCAGTTATTATTACTTATTACTTTAAAACAAAAAAAATTCCCGGTCTCTGCAGTATACCCCCAATTCTGTATATATCAGAGACATTTTCCGCGATAGCCTGCTTCTTTTTGTGGTTACTGACCGGTTTCGGGCGTTCGCCTATCATCAGGATATTTTTTGTCAAGCAGTGAAATAACATTGACTTGTACAGAGCAAATACAGTGTATCAACGCTCTGTACAAGTCTATGTTACGAGGCATGTCCAGTAAGTAAGTGTACTGAATTTTTGTAGGTTACAAAAATTTTTATTTGAACAAAAAAAATTACCTGGTTACATTAGTACATATGTAAGCTATTTTTCGACATAGTCACCATTCCTCTCAATGCAGGTGGTGAACCGGGGTATTAATTTTTTGATGCCTTCCTCGAAGTAGTTTCCCCTCAACCCCTTCGTCCACTTCTCCACCTCCTCCTTCACCTCCTCGTCGGTTGAAAACCTTTTTCCACCCATGTCCAGCTTCAGGGAGGTAAAGAGATAGTAATCTGAAGGTGCTAGGTCAGGGGTATGCGCGGGATGGTTCAGGACATCCCATTTAAATTAGGCAAGCTGTTCCTTTGTCTCGCAGGTCGTGCAGCAGGATGACTCCCTTTATCAGCAGCCTCTCCTTTTGTTCTGAATTGCCCACCGCAATTTTTTTAGGGTCTCACAGTATTTGCAGAGTTGATGGTCTCCCCTTGAGGCATATATTCAATTAAAATTATGCTTTGACAGTCCCAAAACACGGATGCCATGATTTTCTTGGCTGAAATTGTGGTTTTGAACTTTTTGGCGGAGGGTGAAGAGGTGTGACGCCACTGTTGAGACTGCCTTTTGGTTTCAGGTGTGTAGTGTGCAACCCAAGTTTCATCTCCAGTAATGATGGAGCGGAGAAATTCATCTCCATGGAGTTTGTAGCGTCTCAAAAACTCTTGCCCGGCCTCCACTCGATTCAACTTGGCGGGAGATTGGATTGACATTTTTCACGAAACGTATTGTCGCGTCGACAGTTCTCAACGTACTGACCTCGAACCGGTCTCGTTGCGGAGGGGAGGAATCAGGCTACACGGCAGTGTAGCCAACATGTCGAAAACAAAATCCCTCAGGCCGTGAGAGCTTCAGTACATTTACTTTCTGAACATGCCTCGTATTACACTGCTTGACAAAAACATCCTGATGATGGGAGAACGCACGAAACCGGTCGATGACCACAGAAAAGAAGCAGGCTATCACGGAAAATGTCTCTGGTGCTTTCCAGCTCTGCGGTACCAACCACAACAAATTCTGTATACCCCGAATTTTTTGGCATCGTCGCTTTCCATCTCAGCCTCGGCCTTCCAAGTAGTTCAGTTTCTCCGTTCCACTTACCCGGAAGTTACATCTTCTCACATTTCTTAAGACATAACCTGCACATCGTAGTTGGGCTAAAGGGAATTTGCTTTATGACATTGTGGTTAAAATATTCTCCACTGTTCACCTTACTTGACTGAGGACTATATATTTCCTTCTCCAAATAATCTTCATTCTATACAAAAAAAAATTTTCCATGTTCTTACCACATTTATATGTTAATCCTAAGGCAAAAGTGCACATTTTAATATCAGTTCTGTTTTAAACTTAATTTCCGTTTGATGGCTAACGCCACCAATCGGATCAGTTCGTGTTCACTTTCAATGGATGATTAACTGGAAATGTTACGAATGCTGCTATACTCTGAGGAAATCAGAAACACTATGAAGAGAATCAAGTGCATGCTTCCACGTTTTCCACAAACTTCGTCTATGGCCATTCTTGATGTCTCTGTACTGGTTTTGCTTTTGTAGAAATTTTGCTTACAACATTATGAAAATTTATATGAAACTTAAATTGTAATGAAAAAGTAAATTTACAAGAATTTTTAGATCTATATTGAATTTTTACAAGAAAGAATTGTGTAAGAAAAAAGAAAAAAAAATCCTAGGACTTTGTGTGTGTTTGTATGTTTGTCTAAGTGAATGATCTCACAACTGACCTAGACGTTTATTAATGATACAGAAGGAGCTGTTGTGAGTAAGTGAGAAATAAATGGAGAATACAATGGGCCCATCTGTGTGATGGCCTAAGTGCAGACAGGCTGTGTTGGAATGACCCATACTAGAAAAGGAATAAATGAATGAACATATTTCTTCGGGATCTATTTCTCATAGCGGTCCTTATATTATTAATGTGGTTTTATTTAAAAATTTTTATGAATAAAATCCAAAGATATATTTTACTTTTAATTTAGGCAAAATAAATAATTATCTGACAAAATATTTAATCATTTTATTTCGTGGCGCATATCTCTGGAGATTTTTTTTTTTTTTTGGAGTGCCCTGCTGTCAGCAAATTACACGGTTTTACTTAACCAGGGTATATATGCATATATTTTTTTTTTTTATTGAATATTTACAACTGTTCTATAAGGATTAAGTAAATGTGATGTATGAACAAATATACAAGTGGCGGGATAGTTGTGGACGACTGATGGTCATCCAGTAATGACCATCACTAGTCGACCAATTGGTCACTTGGCCAGCGGTGCCTCTGAGCCGTCTGTAAAGATTAGAAGGAAGTGTCGTTGAAGATAAAATTTGCGGCTAAAGGGTTAGGATGTGATAGGGAGTTTTTGATGGAAGCTATTGTAACGCGAGTTTTGGCAAGTCCAGAAACGAATGTAATTTTGAGGTCATTGTAGATAGATAGATTATTGACAAAAAGGATGCGTTTAGGATATGGCGGACAATCTAAGATTGTAGGGTCTGTATTTTTATTAATGTTAGATCTTTGGCAGTTCCGTAAAGATCGAGTCTGTAAATCCATATGGGAGCCAACAGAGATTTTTTACTTTCTCTTACTCCCTAGTAAGAGGAAGTATTGTAATCATGTCAAATTTTCGATATTGAGTTTTCATCGGAAATATCCGTTTTGAGGTTCCCCTGAGTCCAAAAAAGTGGTTTTTAGCAAATGGTCGGGTGTGTGGTTGTGTGGGTGTGTGTGTGTGTGTGTGTATGTAGATGTATGTATGTGAACAGATAGATTAAAAACGAAAAATCGTAGAAAGTTCAAAACTTGATATTACGTTTAGGTATCACCATGAGATCTGACAGTGCGTTATGTGCTAATATTCCTCAACCGGAAGTACCACTTAACTAGTTTTTTTTTTTACGTTTTTGCGATTTTCTCAAAAATGGCTTCGACGATTTTCTCTAAACTTGGTATATCAACTACACATACAAAGAGCTACAACTTTTATTTGAAATGTTTCTCCAGGAAAATTCATTTAAGGGCACTTCTGGGGGAAGGGTGGGGTTAAGTTTTCATCTTAACTGCTATTTCAGTTTATTAGACAATTCTGTCATCTAAATAATGTTAATTAGAATTAAATATATTGTTGAAATTCCGAGTTTGAAAAAAATCAGATAACCGAAAGTGGGTTTGTTTTGACACTTTACTAAATGATTCTTTCATTTTCTCGCGAGTTCTCAAAAATGGCTCCGATAATTTTCTTGAAACTTCTATACAAAATAAAAATGCAAATATCTACATCCTTTTATTTAAGACATTTCTCTATAAAAATTCATGTAAGGCCAGTTTTAGGGGAGGGGTGGGGTTGCAGCTTCCCCTAAAGTGCTATCATAGTTGATTAATACAATTCTATCATCCAAACAAACTTAATTAGAAATAAATAGATGGCCAAAATTCCAAGTTTTAAGAAAATTGTAAGCCGGAAGTGCGATTATACTGAACAGCTTTTTCAGTTTTCGTTATATTTGGTACACAAACTATAACATTTGTCAATTATAATTTTGAGTACAGGTGTAAGAGAAAGTTGTGTGAGTGTTTCACACCAGATTTTTTTTTAATTTAATGCGCGTCAATATCAATGGTCATTGGCGCCCGGAGCCCTCTCAATGCATTGCCGGCTCCTAGGAGGAAAAAATCTAAGGGTAACTCAGCTGGACTCAAACCTAGTTCCTCCGCGTGGGAGTCCAGTACGCTAACCATTTAGTTATTCCCTTTCCTTCCAAAAGAGATAGATACAGTCGTCTTATATATGCATATAAATTACTAGAAATTTAACTGCTTGTCCAAAATATCTTTATAAAATTAACGGTATAAATAATTTAAATAATATTTCAGTTTTTAAATTATTTTTTTACGCTTTTCTTGTACGTATTTTTGTTACCTTATTCTCTCACCCTGAGTCCTTATATTGATTAATTTCTCCGGTCATTCCTTTCATTATGTTGTATGAATAGCGAATACAGCTATTTTACCTGAAAATTCCACAGAATTTAAGGTTAATATTTATCACAATATATTGCCATAATAAAAAAGTATTCCTGTTACCAATGGTTACCACATATCAAGGCTAACAATGAAGGGAAGGGATTAACTCAATGATAGCGCGCTGGACTCCCACTGGAGGTCTCGGGTTGAAGTACAGTCGTGATATCCTTAGACTTTCTCTTTCAGTATAAGAAAGATCTAACAATAGTTTTTTTTTTCAGGTCGCAGTGCTCTATATTCCCTAACACAAAATCCTAAGGTTTATTTAAAAGGGATTTCCCAATTTAGGTATAGAATAGAATAGAATAGAAGCGGGGGGGGAGGAGCCTCATTCCACTGCGACCTACAAATTGAGGTCTATTGTGGATCCCCTTAAGTTACAGAACAGCCCCCAGCTTTGCCCTCCTAATCACTCCTAGCAAAGCTGAGAGCGGCTCCGTCATGAAGCTTTCAGCTTCGGGATTGCCCGTCCCCAATTGAAGAAACCTAATCCTCGCCAGGCCGGCGCACTCACAAAGGATGTGCGCCGGGGTCTCCTCCTCTACCTTGCAGAATCGGCATACTGCACTATCCGCAAGTTGTAGGTGGTGCATGTGTCTATTCAGCTACAATGCCCTGTTAGTAGACCCACAATTAACCTTATATCCCTTCGGGGTTTGGCTCAGTAGGTCTTTGGTAAATTTAGGCAAATGTCTTTTAATGAAGAGCTTTGCCTGCCTCTGTCCTGGTGTTCCCTCCCACCAACGCAGACGCTGATCTTCTATCCACCCCTTGATAGAAGTTTGAATGAGGCTCCTGGACAAGCCGCAGAAGGGTTCGGGGCCTATAAAGGTATCCTGCGAGCCCTCCCTCGCTAGGCATCCGCCCTCTCATTGCCCAGGAACCCCGCATGTCCCGGCACCCAGGCGAGTGTCAGTTTATTCCGAGTACCCACCTCGGTGAGGGCAAGTAGGCAGTCCCACACCAGTCTTGAGACTATTTGGTGTGAGGAAAGTGCCTTCAGGGCTGCCTGACTGTCGGAGTATATGGCCACTCTTCTACCCACTATCCCTTGCCTTATAATCTCCCTAGCGCAGAGTTGTAACGCCACGACTTCAGCCTGAAAGACCGTGGCGTACTTCCCTAGGCTGGCCTTAATTTTAAGTTTAGGCCTGCCCCCGTAGACCCCAGCTCCAACCCCGGTCGGAGTTTTGGATCCATCTGTATACCAGATCGAGTTACCGAACAGGGGTGGGTCGCAAATTTAAGTATAAAAAAAAACAATCAGTTCTTGTTAACCTGTTGCTTTAAAACCGATTCCGCCCTCTCAAAAACCAGTTAGGCACTGAGCTACAAAATAGAAAGTAAATATACTACAAACAGGAAAGATAGACTGGACAATTTAACCGTAGAGAGAGCAGCAACCAGTCTAGGTAAAAACAAAATTACAGAAATTGTCTAGATATTTGAAAAATAAATTTAAAATAGAGCCCTCTGTTTCTTTGTCAACGATTATCTCGTTAAACGATCGAATAATTTTTTAAATTTGGCATAAATGCATAAAAATAATAGTATTATTACAGGCGCCACGCTAGCAGCTGAGTGGTTAGAGGCGCAGACCGCAAAGCTAAGGTGTATTGACTTATATTTTGATCGAATCTCCATCTTGGTTTTGGATTTTATTGTATTAATGTGTATTAATGTTTTATTGTATAATAGAGAAATGTACGTTTGCTATCCCCTTCTTCCACGAAAAAAGAATCTATGTGAGTCAGGCACCCGAAATAAATACTTCTGGTCACATCCACAGTGGGGATTAGACGCAAGGTGACCAAACTTTGTGACCAAATTGCAGGAGTACAAAGAAAGAGTTCTCAAGTACTTAATGATTTTCATTAATCTTTCACACATCGTTTGAAGGATATTCTTTTTATAACCACCAAATGCAATATTACCTAATCTTGTAAAGTATATAAAATTAATGGATGATTAATAGAAAATTGATATTTAATGAGTATACACATTAAACCCGATAAGTTTGTTGTAACGCTAATATGAGTTTATCTAACTTATAGGTAAACGATTATTAAGGATAAGACTTATGGTTATAGAGGGATGGATGCCTATCGGAAGTCTTAATATTATGTGGCTTTAGTAAATAACATAGCTGCATGGTTGTGGAAGGTTTATATTGCATAGAGTGGTTTACATTATATAAAGCTATAGTATATGGTATACCCACCCAGCTTTCTCTCCAATATCTCGCATCTCAGTTTATAGAGCCGCTTAAGGACAGATCAATCTACATTAGTGATTTGGTCTAATATATAATATATAAAACAGGTTTGTGTATACTTGGCCATTTTATTATTATTATTATTATTATTATTATTATTATTATTATTATTATTGTAGTTCGGGTGCCTAATGGCGCGGGACCTAAGCCTATGTGGCCTTTATCCCCCCGATACCCCCCTATCCCCTTAATAAATCTCCCCCGGTAGCTTACCGGTTAATCTACAGTATCCCAAGATATCCCGAAACTCCAGCTTGTGCAGACAATCCTGCGAGAGTGATGTCCTCCCAAAAACACGAAACCTAGTTCCAGCGAAACGGGGACACTGACAAAGGTAGTGGTACACCGTTTCCCTCACTCCGTCGTCACAGTTCTGACAAATGGGACTAGACGTCCTCCCTATATTAAACAAGTGGCTGGACACCCAAGTGTGTCCAGTCACTATCCCTATCAGGGTCCTCAGACCCGTCCTACTAAGGGGCAGGAGATAATCCGAAGTTCCCTGCCTACTTGTCTTTATAAATCTTTTGGCTTGGAGGCACCCCTGCGTGTGCCCCCAGCGTTTCTCCAAAACTTTCGTCTCCCAAAGTCTAATCTGTTTGTCACGAAATGTCTTTGTGACAGCCAGGGCTGGTTCAGGACTGCAAAATGGTTGAGATGATCCCTCCCTAGCCAACTGGTCTGCCCTCTCATTCCCCTCTATTCCCGCGTGTCCGGGTATCCAATAGAGGCGCACCGTACCCTTCCGAGCTAAAGCATTGAGCTTCCTCCGACATTCTCCCACTAATTTCGAACTCCACCAAGGCTTACTCAAAGCCCTTCGTGCGGCCTGGCTTTCCGAGAAAATCCGCACTTCCTTGAACTCTCCCTGCCACTCCCCCATCAGGTGGCAGCATTCAATAATCCCCACCACCTCTGCCTGAAAGACCGTGGCCAACCCACCCAAGGCTACCGAACTCCCTCTGTCCAACTCCTGAACTTGGCTATTTTAAGTCTTCAGTTAAATAACCAGGTGCGGTTAGGTGACAACTCCTTGTTTAATAGGTTTTATTTATTCGTTCAGTGAACGCGGGGCGTTATGACTTTCGGTTTTGAACAGAATTATTTGAGAAAAATTGTTTTTAAATGATTAAACTTATAAGAACAATTGATAGTATAAAAGTAGTTTGTTTAAACGAGTGAGGAGGAGCTTTCTTATAATAAATTGTTAGAGGAAGTATTACGATCGTGCCAGATTTTCACCGGAAGTACACGTTTTGAGATCTCCTGAGTAAAAAAAAAAAAAAGTGGTTTTTAGAAAATGATCAGTATATGTGTCCATGTGAAAAGAATATTTCAAAAACGAAAAGTTGCAGGAAGCCCTGACTTGGTATTCCGTTTAGAGTCTACCACTCGCATCAGGCATGAAGAAGATTCGGGCAAAATCATCGCACCACTTTACGGAATGTTTTTTTTTTTCTTCAATATTTTTTTGTAATTTTCTCGAAATCGGCTTCAAACGATTTTCTTTAAACTTTATAGATCAACTACACATACAAAGAGCTAAAAATTTTATTTGTAACATTTCTCCGGGAAATTTCATTTAAGGGCAATTTTAAGGGGAGGGGTGGGGTTATGGTTTCCTCTAAAGTCTATTTTAGTTCAACAATGTGTTATACAATTCTGTCAACTAAATAATATTAATTATTGTAATAATTTAAGTTTTCAAAATTCCCAGTTTGAAGAAAATCGCTTGACCGGAAGTGCGATTTTACTGAATAGGTTTTTCAGTTTTTTTGTGATTTTTCTTCAAAAAAATAGCCGACGTTTTAAAGAATAATAAGAATACCGGAAGTGTGAAGAAAATTTGGCATTTCACAGTAAGAGAAAGTAATGTGAGTGTTTCACACCAGATTTTTTTGCATTTATATTTTATTGTAAAGTAGTTTTCAAACTGATGAAACTTTAGTTGTACATATTTGGGGTGAAAACTCATGGACATACATAAATCCGTCATGAATGCTATTGTAATGATGGAATCAAATTCGCTACACAAAAGCTGGTCTTATGGTTCCATTTGTAGGTGTTTCGAGGGCAACTGCTGATCCTCCAAACGCACGTCAACTATGTATGCAGACTACCTTTCCTGTCATGCCAATAAATGCGTACGCAAATACAGTGTATTGGCGAATAAACTACAACTTTGACTGTAGTATCTCCCATCTAGAAGATGTTTCTATCGGTTGGAGAAATTATAATATAAAAAGCCGACCATTTGAAATAAGTTATGTTAACTAACAGTAGCTACATCAAAACTTTTTTAGTTTGGTCACGAGGCCATCTTCTTTTTCTTTACGCCTAAATGGATTGTCGGGAATAGTTTTTGAGGAGAGCTAATGTAATAAAAGTTTAGGATGAGCAATCGTGGATGAGTAGAATTTAAGGAAACGAGTACTGTCTAGATCGTTAAACGAAAGGAATATTTAAGTCATTAAGGATAATGTAAGATTAGAAAACTAGTAGAATGTATTGAATAAATAGAATAAATAAAATTGTGAATATTGTGTCAGTTCATTAAGTTCTTATTTCACCATCATCAACCACCATTATCTGGCTACCAATAAAGTTTGGGCCACAATGAAAATAAATAAAAATAACAAGTTTATTTATTTATTTTTTTCAGATTTTCGCAGTTTTCTCGAAAACGGGCTCAAACGATTTTCTTTAAACTTCGTATACTTTTACACACAAAAATAGCTATCACTTTTTTTTGGAGGGGAGGGGGAGATTTCTGCGGAAACGTAGGGTTTAGGTTTCCTCATTAGAAGATATTGATTTTAAAGGGCTTTTTGGGGGTTAAAATTTAAACTGCACAGGCTTTGTTGGAATTAGCAGAGGGCGCTCTACACAATTTCTCTCAGGTTAGTCCAACTCATCAATGTAAACGTTGCAATTTTAAAGACAATTTTTAAAGAAATTATATTAAGAGAAAGTAATTGGAGTAAGAGAAAGTTGTGTGTGTGTATGCGTCTGTGTGTTTCACATTTAATTATTGCCCAAGTAGCTAGTATTGCCTGTAGATGTGTTTGTAAATTTTATGAAATTGATGTAGGGTTTTTACTTTTAGCTACACATGTATATACAACGTTCAAATTTAATTTTAATTAATAAAGTGCCATAAATTAATGAAATTATAAAATGTTGTTACAATTAGGTTAACATTATTAATAAATACTTAACGAAGTAATGTTAAAATTTAATTTTGGAAAAATAATTAAATTTTTAGTATGAGTGTGAGCTGGGAGGGGAGGGTTCAAGTGATTGAGAACAATTTGTTGTAATAATTAAGTTAACTTGGTGTTATAGTGCGGTCGATGTTTAGAACAATGGTTAACTTGGTGAGGGGTGTTAAGGGGAGTCGGCGGCTTTTGTATAACAAGGCGCCTGTGTTATAGCAGCAGGAATTTTGTCGAAGTTGAAACTTATTATTGGAAAGGGACCGGATGATAAAAGTTATTACTTAAAGCTGATAAAGTTTTACTTTGTAAACCCATAGAGTGCCCACAGAGCTGATGATAGGTATTTCTTTGTTGATTAGTTTAGTAAATTTGTTAATAGTGTTCAAATATTGTTAATCCTTTTTTAGCGCCCAGATCTAATATTCACCTGTGTTGTAGAATCCATTTTTAATTATAGATTTTTCATTTTAATTTTCTTTTTTCTTTTCCAGTGTAGGATGAACCTTTGTATTGGTGATATGTGCCCCCAGGGTAGTCATAGCTTTTTGGTTCTGGCATTCCTAATCAGAATTGTAACTAACTAACTGTATAGTAGAGTTTTTGCTCACCATGCAATACTGACCATGCATCGAACTTTGACGGCTAGCATAGTAAGCGATTGTTCTGATATATTATCATTTAAAGAAAAGAAAAAAAATCCTATGGCTCAACAGCCCATGAAGGGCCAAGGTTTGATAGACGGCGATTTGAATACGGGGTGCGTGTGATAAGCACGCCGTAGTTCCCACATCTCTTAGTTCCGGCCTTCGCTACCTAGGGCGCTACTAACTGTAGCTTCCCACTTTTTATCACGATGCTGGGTCAACACCAACTTTGTCCTCACGGGGATCGAACCATGAATCGTCGCAAGAAAGGCAAGTGCGCTAGCCACTATACCAACGTTCATGAGTTTTGACCAAACCTTCAGGTAATGTACTACGAACTTCTCAAGAGTTTTCCTTTTCTAGAGTGTGATAAAATTGTTCGAGCTTTTGTATCCTTTCAACTATATTGAAATCATGTCAGATTTTGAAAAATAGATTCAACATAATTTTAGGTTCGGCAGATCCGAAAATGTTCATCGATCAGAAAGAAATTGGCTCGAAAGATTTTGATGAAATCGAATATTTTTTTTTTTAATAGCAATTTTCTCAGAAACAACTTCCATTAAATATTAATATTTAGATACATTGGACCGACAATGATGTTTCATTGGACAAAAATTTTTTGATATAATTGTATTTTCATTTTTTTCGCACTATGCTCAAAAACATCGTACCACGAACTTAAAACGATTCTAAGGGAAGTTTTGACATAAGTCTCACCTATAAATTATCATTTCAGTTTTTATGTTTAACTATCACTTATGCAATATCAAGCGCAACTAACATTTTGTATACTGTCGATTCCATCAGATTTTATTTTTAAGGGAAGGGATTATTAGTTTAGTGGTTTGCGCGCTGGACTAGTGACATGGAGGCCCCGGGTCCAAGTCCAGTAGTATTTCTGTTAAGTGTGCTAAATTGTATGTAGAATAATCAATGGTTAGAGGAAAAAAAAAAAAAAAACTTTGGTTGCTAAAACACATACTTATATTGTTGTAAACACCTTTTCTATAAGTTTACATACAGACACTGTTATACATTTGTAATGTTACTCAAAACGACTCAAAATGCTAAGCCTTATAGCTAGATCGCAGTAGTGACCAGAACCTGGATTAAGCTTCCGCTTTCCACAACTAGATAGCAGTACTTTGACCTTAAAACTGCTCTTATATTATCTGTTCCTAGGAGCCTCTACAAGCTCACTGTCCGGTCATGGGCAATGTTATCTGCAACGAGAGAACACTTCCGGAGGCCGGCGCAGCACGAGAAAGCTCCGGCTGCCGATGATGATCATAGATGTTAAATGTCGCGCTTTAAATTAAGAAAAGAAATAAATAATTTTAGAGATATAAATTAGATTTGTGACTAATCAGAAAATGGTGTAACAGAATAAATATTAAATGTACCTAATATACAGTATATTACCATGTGGCCTTTTAAATAATCATAATGCCTAAAACTTACTATAATATCTGAATATTATTTCCTTGAATAAATTTTGTTGAATAAAATAAATCTCTCTAATGTACACATTTATAACAGTGTATATTTAAAATAGCAAGTTCAATTATTTTTAATGGAAAACATGAAGAAAAGGTTTCATACTAATTGAATGCATTAATTTTTACGAGTTACTTCAATATGCATTATCTAAGGATTAAATTAAAATACTAAAAGGTCATAGAAGATAAGGTTAAACGTCAAATTTTTACAATGACGTGCCATTTTTAATTTTTAAATGGATCCATAATTAGTTGAACATTAATTTATATTTGTTTGTAACAAATAAAATCTTTTTTTTTTTTTTTTTTTTAGCTTTTCGCGGCAATTTTCATGAAAAAAGACTTCGAGTTTCCGGGTTAAGATCGCGTCAGTGGTTTTTCTGGAAATCGATTTTTCGCCCATATTGCAATGATCTTCTTCAGGGTCATTACATCTTGAAAGCTAATAGAGTTTGCTTCATTGCGAAAAGAGAGATAATTCGAAACTTGTAGTAATAAATTTTATTTTACGTCTATTTAAAATGTGAGACGAAAATTTATTTAAATAAGAAGTGTTATTAGATCTTCACTCGCATGAATGCTCAGACTTGGAATACTTTACTACGGCAAGTCAGTATTATTTTTTGTAAAGTTCATAAATTTACTGATTTTGTCTTCTCTCAATTAATTCAGTTTACTTCAAAATCAATGACTTAGCTATTATTAAAATATTATCGCAAATTTTAATACTTTTTTGGAATAAATATATTTTAATTTTGAGTATTTTAGATTTATACTTTTGTAGTATAGTTTTTGTTGTTGGACAGAGAAAAATATAGAAGAGTAAATTATACTGACTAAACACTGATATATTAACTAGAAACAGAGTATTGAAAGGACTTTTTACACTGACTGATATAGAGCAGTGATAGCGTGAGAAGAAATGACAGACTGAACTAGTAGAGTGTTGGTGATGTTTTTTAGAAGACTGTTGTACAAGACTGAATTGTCGACTACATTACAAACTCTCGCCATCTCTTATAATAATACTTGCTGAGAACTTCCCCTACTTCTCCTTCCAAATCTTCTAGGGATTGAGGTAGACGGATCTTAATCTGCTCTAGCTTGTGGTACGGAGATATGTTACATTTCATGTGATGTGGCGAATAACATAGCAGTTGGACAATTTGCCATACCATTTTTTGATGCTGGCAAGATATGCTGCCAGAAATCCGTACCACTTTCAAATATGAGGAGAGAGCTGTGTTTTAAATAAAACCCTAAGTTCGTATGCCTATTTCGAAATTTTGCGCATGCCTATTTGAGTCAATTCGCGTCTTCTACGTAGCTTTGAAGGATCATAGTTATTTTTTTTTTTTTTTTTACTTTCTTCCAAGACATCTCCAACATCTGTCGTAACCTAACCGGCCTTCGGGCAATGTGCTCTCGTCTCGTCAACCCTGTCTCTCAACGGACAGATGCTGTACAGGCCCCTAGGGCAAGAAAATCTAAGGCCAGCTCTGTCTGACCGATCCTCTGCATCCAAACAGCGTGCCAATCCTTAACCCCTCACATAGTTGGTAAGATGTAACTTAAAATCGACCAATTCGAAGCAATATATTGGGGAAATGAATATTTCAAATTATACATTTATTTAAATTTTGAAGTTTCCCTTATTGAAATTCTAATTTCTTTTCTCTTTTTGTTTCAGGTGAGTATATGTCATCCAAGTCTACTATGATATATTAATGAAGTATGAGTGTTGGGGTAATGTATCTTGTTTTACTTATAAGTAATACTTATTCTACTTTTACCACAGCAGGGTTAGTTATTGCATAATGTTTTGAAATGACACTTTCTCCTAATTAGCAAAAAACAAAAAAATATCTATTCTTATCTTAATCGCTTTTTATTATTTTGTTTATTAAATTTTTTACTCAAATGAACATATATTTTGCCTGTCCGGACATGTTCTTCGCCTGTACCACAGATCTTCTTAGCAGAGAAGGCACTGGTTATTTTTTAAGTATATAAATCGATATGTATATTCGATATATTTATAATCAATAAGGCATTGGCAATGCTATTGGCTATGATATCATAGGAAAGAGGAGAATGTTTATTAGTAGTATGTTGTACTGACTGAAATCCAGTTCTCAGTGCAAGGTCGGTATGTGCGGGTCGTTACAGCAAAAGTAATTTTTGTAAATTTTATTTTATGTGTGAAAGTTAGATCCCACTCAAACCTATCTTTCTTAACTATAATTTAATTTTTTGTGAGTGGTGTGTGAGCGTGGGGGTAAAATAGAAGTGTATGTTGAAAACTGCTCTAGCGAGAGGACAGTTGTGGTTGACTGTTCAAGGAGGTGGACTTCCAACCTAAGGCTCGTTTCACACTACGGTTTTCATCGAACGGCCGCACTCTCTTAGTGGAGTGAAGAAAAGCATGGTGACAAGAAAATGCCGTACAGGAGATGTTCCTTGCCACTAAACTCGACGGCACCCTTGACTCACTGGTCTACGTGACTAAATGGATATTGTGCGTTTTGTGACGTTCGACACCTACTCCCTTTTGTTCACTATCATTGAAACACTTGTGTCTCATTGACAAACGAGTTGAAAATGTTTAGTTTCCAACGGGAAGAAGCCGTGCAATGTGAAAACAACATTGTCATGACAAAAAGCCGTACGGTTTTTTGCCATATGATGAAAACCGTATAGTGTGAAAGGAGCGTAAAGATTGTAGGATCGAATCGCAGATAAAACAAGCTTATTTCTTATAAAATAAAAAATTATTCCCCTCTTGCCCAGAGTATAAGGTGATGATGGCGAGGAGTGGGGAAGTTAAGACTAGAAGTGTACGTTAAAAACTATACCTAGCAAGAGGACTATTGTGGTTGACTAGTTAAGATGATGGACTTCCAACAAAAAGATTGTAGGATCGAATCTCAGTCTATAATTCAAAGTTTTTTCTTATAAAAATAAAATAAAAAATACCCCCACACCCACCCAGAGTATTATGAGGGGCGGTAAGCGGTGTTAAGGTGCTTTGGTTAAGTTCTGCCATTTTGTAATACCTAGCAAGAGGACTGTTGTGGTTGACTAGTTAAGATAATGGTCTTCCAACATAAATTTTGTAGGATCGAATCTCAGTCTATAATTCAAAGTTTTTTCTTATAAAAATAAAAAATATCCCCACCCCCACCCAGAGTATTATGATGAGGGGCGGTAAGCGGTGTTAAGGTGCTTTGGTTAAGTTCTGCCATTTTGTTGTGTACAGTGAGAAAGGGGGAGCTTTCTGTTAGCATGGGTGGAGGGAATATGGAGTCATTGATTTGAATGTTAAGTTAAGGAATGGGGGTGGAAAGAAAATAGAGGCATCGGATTGGATGTTAAATTAAGGGGTTGGATCAACTGGGCTTAGAGGAGCTGTCGAAATCAATAATTGGTCGGTGAGCATGGCTTAGGTGCTCGCCGAAATCGATGATTGGGCA
This sequence comes from Triatoma infestans, assembly GCA_011037195.1. Taxonomy (NCBI): domain Eukaryota; kingdom Metazoa; phylum Arthropoda; class Insecta; order Hemiptera; family Reduviidae; genus Triatoma; species Triatoma infestans. Next base: position 54,616 of record JAAEAF010001241.1, on the reverse strand, counting down.
GTGGTGGTGCTGGCCGCCATTTTGAACAAAAAAGGTGTACCAGATCGCCCATTTCCCCTCTACTGATATTCAAAATAAAATTGAAAGACTTATATAACAATGGAACGTGGTGTACGGAAAGTTATGAAATTAAAACTAAATCACTTGGGCCTTTTGCAGGTAAACAATTATTCAAGCTTTTCCCAGAATGAAATTACCTCCTTTGAACTAATATTTATTCTCACCTCATTCATTTTCATCTCATCAATAGATGCCATTTTATATGCTTACTTCACGTCAAAACTAATCACTGAATGCCATTGATGAAAAATTTCTTATTTATTTCAAATAATTTATAATTAGCGTTGGTTTCTTATAATATCTATTGAGCTTACTGCAAATATAAGTCATAAAAATGCTTTTCAAAGATTAAAATACAGATGTCGTAATTAAGTAGCCTGACCATAAATCCCATTTTGTCACGGTAATATCCAAATTTGAAGGTTCGAACTCTTTGTCCCAGCTGGTTTGCTACATTGTAAGTCAAGTCTATCTATTTATAATTAATCAAGAATTTGACACTTTATAAGTGACATTTATAATAATAAAGGTTTGCCCTACTTTATCATTTTATATGAAAATAGTATTTAAGTAATCCTAATCTTTGAAATAAATCTAAATCTAGCTTGGCTTGTAGCTGGCTGACTGAGTGCTGCACTATATTTACTTTCTCTTATAAGGGGCATTATTGCAATACCGTTATATTTTAGAAAACAAATTTTACGGTAATGCAAGTCTTTAGTCCATCTTGTTGTATGCGTGAACAGTATAATTAAAAAAAAAAAAAAAATCACTTAATGCAATTTACATAGTTTTTGATTTAATTATTTATTTAATGGGCATCCGAATTATAATATAAATCTCGAACTTCCGGTTAACCGATTTTCTTCAAATTTGAAAATTTTGGCAACAGATTAGATTCATATTAATGTTATATAGGATCTTAGAATCGTATAACATATTGAATTGGCAATTTACAGATACGCCTAACGTCACACACTTCCCATTGAACAACACCCCTTAAATGCATTTTCTGAGAAAAATGTTTCAAAATAAAAGTTGTAGCACTTTTTATGATTAGTCTGTATACTAAGATTAAAAAGAAAATCGTTAAAAATTGAAAAATCTAAACAGTAAAGTGGTACTTCCTGTCCGACATTTTGTTAGCCAATACCTTATTGTCACGTCCGAACTGATGTTCTAAGTTATCATGTAATCTATCAGCAATAAGTTATTAACATAGGAAATATGAAGTGTTACAATATTATTAATAAAATAAAAATAAAAAATGTATGAAACACTCACACAATATTCTCTTACTCCTGTTATCAGAATTATAATTGACAAATTTTATAATTTGTGTAACAAATTTAATGAAATTCGTCGAAACTGTTCAGTAAAAGCACACTTCCGTCTTACTAATTTTCTTGAAACTTGTAAATTTGGCCAACTATTTATTTTTAATTACTTTTGTTTAGATGGGAGAATTGTATAATCAAATATTATAGCACTTTAGAGAAAAACATAACCCCACCCGTCCTCCAAAAGTGCCCTTAAATGAATTTTCCCAGAGAAATGTTTTAAATAAAAGTTGTACATCTTTGTATGTTTAGTTTATATAGGACGTTTCAAGAAAATCGTCGGAGACATTTTTGAGAAAATTGCGACAAAGTGAAAAAAATCATTTAGTAAAGTGGTAATGTAAAAGCACTTCCGGTTATCCGATTTTTTTTAAACACGGAATTTCAACAACATATTCAGTTCTAATTAACATTATTTAGATGATAGAATTGTTTTAACACTTTAGATGAAAACCTAACCCCACCTCTCTCCCATAACTGCCCTTAAATGAATTTTCCCAGAGAAACATTTCAAATAAAAGTTGTAGCTCTTTGCATGTGTAGTTCATATACCAAGTTTGAAGAAAATTGTCGGAGCTATTTTTGAGAAAAACGCAAAAAAGTAAAAAAAAAAAACAAGTAAAGTGGTACTTCCGGTTGAGGAATTTTGACAGATGTCCCACAGTCGGATGCCATGGTGATACCTAAACGGAATATCAAATTTCAACTTTCGACGGTTTTTCGTTTTTGAGCTATGCTGTTCACATACACACACACACACATTTGCTAAAAACCACTTTTTTGGACTCAGGGGACCTCAAAAACGGATATTTCCGGTGAAAACTTGATATCGGAAATTTGACACGATTACAATACTTCGTCTTACTAGGAGTAAGAGAAAGTAAAAAACTAAAGAAAATGATTTTTGAAAAACTGAGAAAAAAAAACGATGCATTAGTATATTTCCAGTTATAACCAATTATATAGAAATATCAGTACTCTAGGACAGAGCGAAGATTATCTAAAATTATATTGCCCAGATTAGAATGTGTAATAAAGATAAACTATTATATATTCATTATAAAGGGAATCTATAATTAAAATATTCATAATACGTATTTGTATATTATGTAATAATGTTAAGAGAAGAAGATTTACATCATTTCTATTTTAGTAGTTCAATATATCCCACTTCTTAGGTCACACACAGTACATTGAAAAGTATTTTATAAACAAGAGCTATGAACTGTCCAATCTGCTCACTATCAATAATAAAAATAAAATTAACTATCTGTGTATTATTACATTGTAGGTACTTTAAAAATTCGTTTAATTTTCTATCAAGTTTAGCTCTTATTTGTATTTTATTAAAAATATATTTTTTTTTTAATTATATTTTAATAAATTTTGTTTATTAATAATTTAAACCAAAATTTCGAGTTTGTTGAAAATTTATTCACCAGAAGTGCAAGTTTACGATTTTATCCATAAAGACACTATCTGTAAACCACATTAGAACATAATTCAAGCTCTTTTAACAGACATATTAACTTAAGATTAAATTACTGTTATTCTCTGTCGATAAACTATTTCAATACCAATTATCCATTACAGTTAAGTGTTGACATTTTCCAAATTGTTTACAAGTTACAGTACATTCTGTTTACTTAGTTAACTTCAATGTCAAAATAGCCGAAGAATTAAACCAACTTAAACAGTTGCTGGAATGTAATATATTATCTCTATAGTATCTGCTGATTATAATAACGAAAAAAATTCTCATGTGAAACACTCACACAACTTTCTCTCACTGCAATTTACAAAATTGTAATTGGCAAATTTTTATAGTCAAATTTAATGAAATTCATCGGTGATTTTATGAAAAAAAAACTGTTCAGTAAAAAACGCACTTCCCGGTTTACTAATTTTCTTGAAACTCGGAATTTTACCAATCTATTTATTTCTAATTAATTTTGTTTAGATGGGAGAATTGTATAATCAACTATGATAGCACTTTAGAGGAAAACATAATAACCCCTTGTGATGGATGCAGGAAATATAAAAAATATTAATTAAAAAAAATCAAAATATCAAGAAAATGTGACATTCCCTTGCTAAAGGAATATTCAGGTAGAAGGCCACTATTGTCTTTTAAAGTTCATGAACTGGCTACCCCCTTCTTCTCACAGAGGAGGAATTGAACGAACAATTAGAAGACATTCCTTCAAAACAGTTTGTTGTAGACACCGAAGCAGAACACTTGTTTTTCGCTCTCTTAGCATCAGTGCATATTAAAAAGTTTATAATATCTTTACAAATAACCTGTAGTTATTATTTTATTAGAATATATTTATTGTTAGCAGTGGTAACAACTTTCTTATTACTAATACTTCACTCTTAAACATATATACTTACAAGCCCTTTTACTAAACCGCTCGTGTTACACAAGCTACCAAGCACACCAACACACCACATCACCAATAACATTTCATTGGTGGCAACGGTGGGATATATTTTCAACCAGAATCCACAAAATTAACAAGTACGTATAATTTTCAATTTAATAATTAAACAAATTATCCATCAGATAATTTTATTTCTTTTTCAATTATTTTCTAAGCGGGAATATCTTAAATATTTCCCATAATTGAATTTTCTATTGAATTTAATTTTTAAATTTTTAATTACAGAGTTATTGAACAGTATTTAATATCTTTAAAGAATATATTTAATTTAATTTACCAGTGTTTACTTAATAATTCTTATTACTTCTCTCTCTTAAAACTTACAAACACATGTCCCTTTTACTAAACCGCTCAAGTCACTACAAACTACAACACAATATCATCACCAAACACATTTCACCCCCATCCATCTCCTAAAAACCCTCTTAAATGACTTTATCCAGAGAAATGTTTCAAATAGAAGTAGGTTGCCCGCAAGGGGTATCTGTTGCATGCAGTTACTTGGGGAGTAGCGCCCCACGGGTTACCACAGCTCAGTACTCCATGCACTTCATCAGAACAGTACACAATGAACAGTACACTCTACACTTTACAGACAATGACAAACACAGTACATAAACTAGGGTCTCTGTCCCAAGGGTGAAGGTAAGGGATTAGCTCAGTGGTAGCGCTCAGTGGACTAGCAACGCGGAGGTTCCGGATTCGAATCTAGCATGCTGCCCTTAGATTTTTTTCTTCCTAGGAGCCTCCACAACTCATGTCCGGTGATGGGCAGTGTTGTCCACAGCTAAAGAACACTGCTTGGAGGCCGGCTTTGCATTGGAGATGGCTCTGGGGGGGGGGCGGCGGCACTAGATCTTTCAGGTCGCAGTGCAATGTGTAATTTGCATACTTGGTTTAAAGAAGTCGTTGGAATTGTGATAGAGAAAATAGCAAAAAACTGAAAAATACTTTTCAGAAAAACGTACTTTCGCTCATATTTGATTTTCTTCAAATTCGGAATTCCAACAACATATTTAATTCTAATTAATATTATTTAGATGATAGAATTTTGTAATAAACTGAAATAGTACTTTAGAGGAAAATTTAACCCCACTCCTCCCCAAAAGTGCCCTTAAATGAATTTTCCCAGAGAAATGTTTCAAATAAAATTTGTCACTCTTTGTATGTGTAGTTGATATATATAGTTTAAAGAAAATCATTGCAGCCATTTTCGAGAAAATCGTGAAAAATAAATAAATAAAACTATTAAGTAAAGTCACACTTTCGATTGATGGATTTTGCTCTTGCTGAATGCGTTGGAGTTCCTAAACGAAATTTCGAGTTTCGGTATCCTATGGACTTTTCGGTTTCCATAGTAAATTCGCTAAAAACAATTTTTTTCTTATTTAACGAACCTTAAAACATGTGTTTCTGATGGAAATTCAATTTCCCAAAAAATTGGCTCGATTGAAATTCTTGCTAGAGGTATAAGAGATAGTAAAAACAGTAAATTTAGATCGGCTCTATTTCTCTCGATGTTGGCCAGATAGTGTGTCAAGTATAATTATTTTTATTAAAACTAAAATATGTACGTCACTAAAATAGTTTAAAATTTTAGTTTTGTTTGTCTCTTGTCATTTTTCTTCGGCGATTGTTATTTATGAGTTTTCTTACTTTTTGATTATTATTAGTAAGATGCTATAAATCTTATTTAAAAAAAATATAAAGACAATTTGTTTTTCAATGAATTAATTATCGATCATAATCTATATTTAAACGTAATATTGTAACTTGTTACAGATGAGTCTAGTGCCTCATAAAAGTTAATAATGAAATATTTATATTATATGTATAAAAAAAAAAAGTGAAACTAATTGCAATAAAAATAAACATTTACACCTGCAATAAATATAAACAAAATGACTACATACCATGAAATTAAAATTATAGTAATATTACAACAAAACTATAAATAAACTTTTATTAGCTCTTCTATTATTTATTTATTTATTTATTTATTTATTTACTTTCTCTTACCAATAATAGTAAGAGGAAGTATTGTAATCATGTCAAATTTTCGATATCGAGTTTTCACCGGAAATATCCGTTTTGTGGTCCTCTGAGTCCCCAAAATGGTCTGTGTGTGTGCGTGCGTGTGCGTGCGTGTGGTATGTATGTGTACAGCATAGCTCAAAAACTAAAAAAAAACGTAGAAAGCTGAAACTTGATATGCCGTTTAGGTATCTCCATGGGATCTGACAGTACGTGATCTGTCAAAATTCTTCAACCGGAAGTACCACTTTACTGCTTAGATTTTTTACTTTTTTGCGTTTTTTGTCAAAAATGGCTCCGACGATTTTCTTTAAACTTGGAACATCAACCACACGTACCAAGAGTTACAACTTTTATTTGAAACATTTCTCCGGGAAAATGCATTTTACGGGCACTTTTGGCGGTGGGATGGGGTTAGGATTCCATATAAAGTGCTATTTCAGCTAATTAGACAATCCTGTGATCTAAATAATGTTAATTAGAATTTAATATGTTGCTGAAATTCCGTGTTTAAAGAAATTTAGTAAACCGGATGTGCGCTTTTACTGATGATAGTTTTTTCAGTTTTCGATGAATTTCGTTAAATTTGGTATACACAAACTATAAAATTTGTCAATTATAATTTTGAGAGCAGGAGTAAGAGAAAGTTGTGTGAGTGTTTCACACCAGATTTTTTTTTTTTTTACTTTCTCTTACTAATAATAGTTATAGGAAGTATTGCGATCGTGCCAGATTTTCGAAATTAACTTTTCACCGGAAATACACGTTTTTGAAGCTCCCGGAGTCCCGTAAAGGTCTGTAGATATGTGTGTGTGTGTGTGTGTGTGGGTATTTCGTTTAGATACTACCATCCACACATCAGACATGAAGAATTCGGGCAAAATCCATCAACCGGAATGGGCCCACTTTACTGATTGCTTTTTTTTTTCCCCAGTTTTTTGCGATTTTCTCAAAAACACTTCTCCAGGAAAATTCATTTAAGCTCACTTTGATTGCGAGATGGAGGTTATGGTTATCTTTAAAGTGCTATTTTAGTTTATTACATAAGAGTATCATATAAATAATATTAATTACCAATATGCTGTCGAAACCTCGAGTTTGAAGAAAATCAGATTACCGGAAGTGCGTTTACTTAAAACAGTTTTCTACTATTTTCTCTAAAACGGCTCCAATGATTTTCATTAAATTTTCGTATATCAACTACGCATACAAAGAGCTGTAACTTTTATTTGTATCATTTCTCAGGGGAAAATTCATTTAAGTGGACTATAGGGGGACTCGGGTGGGGTTATGTTTTCCTCTAAAATGCTATTTCAGTTCAACAATCTGCTAAACAATTCTTTCACCTAAATTCAACAATTCAGTTCAACTAATATTGATTAAAATGATATAAGTTGCCGAAATTCCCAGTTTGAAGAATATCCGACTTTACTGAATAGAATATTTCAGTTTTTTGTCAGATTTTCTCCATAAAAATGCCGACAGTTTTTAAACACTACTTATTAGTATTAGTAAGTGTGAAGAAAATTTGCCATTTCGCAGTAAGAGAAAGTTGCGTGAGTGTTTCACACCAGATTTTTTTTTCAATTTTTTAATACTTTTAGAAGATCTTAATTATAAATATATAAATTACAATATAAATAAAATACAATATAAATAAATACAAATGCTCGTTTATATATAAAGTAAAGTAATGCCTATTTATTAACAGTAAATTTTCCAATGACGTAAGGTTCAGGAGTAAAGTTTAATTTCAGTTTTATAAACAGCCATCGTATGCTGATGACACCGCAATTTTATGATCCCACTGTGATCCTATTCAAGTCGCTACCATTACACAAGAGCACCTTGAGCTCATTGAAACTTGGTGTAAAAAAATGGAGAATAAAGCTTAACTCCACCCAAGTGTGTCCAGGTTACATTCACATTAAGAAGACAGACCTGCCAACCACTAACTAACTATTAACGGTTCAGACATACCCACATCCACGAAGTAAGTTACCTAGGTCTCTACTTAGACAGTCGTCTAACGTGGAACCCACACACAAGACTTAAAAGAAATGAACTGAACAGACGCTACGGACTACTTAGGAGACTTCTTAAGACCTAAATCCACCATAACACTACATAACAAACTCACTCTTTACAAAACTCTACTCAGACCAATATGGACATATGGAGAAGAAGTGTGGTGCTCCGCAAAACCCTCCCAACATACAACCAATACAATCTTTTCAATCCCAAATTCCTTCGTCGAATAAATTAATGCACCCTATTATGTTTCTAATCGAACCCTCCATCACGACCTAAACATTCCATTCGTCAATGAACCCGCTTCCAGAAATTCCACAAAAACCTAGAAGTCCACCCAAATCCTGTCGCCCAATCATTATCCACACCGTTCCATCTTGAAAATATTCCATGGCGATTAAAGCGTCGTTGGCTACGTGATCTGCTTCTCTCCCAACCTGCCTATAAGTCCTAGGAAGTTCCAGCGCTGGCTGGATTCTTCTATCACGCTGTCCTAGTTGTGGTGCTGATCCCAGTTCAGTGTCACAATTTGTATAATATCTTGTACGTGGACATGTGCCAATGTATATATTATACAGACGAAATATATATAAATAAAAAAAATAAACAGCCTTGGCAGTGCTCTCCAACAATTCCATTGAGTTAAACGCATTTTTATAGAAAATGGCGACCAACAGAGTTTTCTTTTGTTGCACTCCAAATATAAATAAGAATATTCTCTTGGAAAAAAACGTTATATTAAATAATTTTTCTAACAACCCAGGTTTCAGTAAAGCAAAGAATGCCATAAATGAGGGAGAAAATGAATTTGATTACTATCTACATTATTTCTCGTACTATTGAAGACAGAGTCATATTCCACAAAATTAATCGAATGGCGTGATTATCATTTGTATTTGTATGATTCTTTGAATTCAAATTAGGTTTTTTGATGAGCAAAAAGAGGTAATTGTAATTCTGGACTTGAGTAAACTTTTCTCTGTTTAGATGTGCCTACTATACTCTGTCCAGAATTATTAATCCATTTAATTAATGTTTTTAAATATTATTTATTAATTTTTTTTTTTTGAAGGGGGGCCAATGCACCGCGACCCTTTTCGATCTATTGTGCTATGTATGCCCCGTGGGTGCCGCAGGCTATTGCCCACAGCACCCGAACAGATGTCCTTCTCTGAACATCCGTTCTACAAAACCTCCATCAGTTTGAGATCTTTGAGGAATCTCAATACCCTGACAGGCTCTAGAGAGGGTATATCTCCCTCCTCCACCTGGGAGCTACCCAAGTTCTTGAATCTTCTCTGAGTGGCAGCCTCGCTGTCTGTTAGGAGATGTAATGGAGTTTCCTCCAACTCCCACAGCGTGAGCTGTCACTTTCCAAACCCAGCTTCACCAGGTGTCCTCTAAGTCGGCAATGCTCCGTGAGGAAATCCGTATGAACGCGGAGCTTGTTCTTGCACAGTCCGATGCACGCCTCCGATCTCCGTTGGTTATAATTTCCGAAGCAGATCTTAGCCTGCCGCAAACCGGGGAGGGAGTGCAGAGTTGAGATCTTCTCGTCTCCTCCTCCTTCCCAAGTTCGTCCAACAGAAACTGGTCCCCACAAAAAGGTTCCGGCCCTAGGAGCGGGGTCCTAACGCCTAACTTGGCCAGGGCATCGGCCATTTCATTCCCTTCAATGCCAACATGCCCCGGCACCCACCACAGGGTAACTTTGTTCCTCCTGCCTAGGTTATTAAGTTTAACTAGGCATTCCCTGACCATTTTTAGAGCTGCTAACCGATGCACTCAGTGCTCTAATTGCTGCTTGACTATCGGAAAGGATTACAGTATCCTGGTTCCTATATCCTCTATCGAGGTTAAATTGCACGCATCTTCCAATAGCGTATTACTCCACCAGGAAGATGCTGGGAAAATTACGCATTGGTTCCGAGTGCTTGATCCTAGGACCAACCGCTCCCGCCCCGGTCCCCTTAGGGTCTTAGACCCATCCGTATACCATTTAGTGGCATGTTCCTTAATGTCCAACAGAGCGGATCTCTCGCTCCACCCACTTTTGGTGCCCAGCTTCAAAGAAAAATTCTTAGTGAAGCTGTATTTCTAAATCATGCCATCTCTAGGGAGGTGCCAGATACGGGAGCCCAAATCCACCACTAGGTGCAGAGGTGACAGATTGAGGTAACCTCAATCCTGGCGGTGGGACAAGTTCGCATAGCCACTTTCTCCTTACGGCGATAACATTTTTCTCGGCTTAGCTCCATTCTGGGAATATCACCCAGAATTTGTTCAATCGACTCAATATCATTTTGATTTGCTGAATTAGGATTTTTTTTAAAGGAATTTCTGAGATATTGTAAAAACGCCCATTAATTTTTAATTTATCATAAAAAAGATTCGCTTTAGTCCACTTTGGCGAGTCTCAATTAAGAATGGTGTTACAAGTTTACTCGTTTCTCTGGTTTCTCGATCAAAATCATGACTAACATTGTATTAACTACAATTTTTTTTTTTTTTTTTTTTTTATATAACGTTTAATGTGTCATTTTTTGCGATTTACTATGGAAAACTCAACAATTTTTAAGTAGAACTTGATTTGTAAGTAGATCTCCCATTTGAAACATGATTTTAAGTAAAGATACTCGTTATTACTACTAAAGAGCCTTATCTTTACATTATTTAGTTTAACTTCTATCATAAAGGGAAGCCTTCTAGATTTCCCTTAGAAGTAGTGTAGAAATAAAGGATAGGTATTTGATTTTATTTGAAGTGAACTAAGTAAGTAGGACAAGTCGTCGTTTGATGTAACTAGTCCATACCTAAACAGTTGTCTCTCACTATTATCTGTGCAAACATTATGATCTTTTCTTTTACCATTGTATTTCCTTCTTCATAAAATCACAATGGATTCCATAATGCGGGATGGTTAGTAGCCTGTGCAACTCGTATCGCAGTACATTAATGGAGCTCTGACTCAGCCAAAAATAGCTCTGACGATTTCCTTCAAACTTGATGTATCAACTACACATACAAAGATCTACAACTTTTATTTAAAACATTTCTGTAGAAAAATTCATTTAAGGTCACTTTTGAGGAAATGGTGGGGTTAGGGTTTTCCTCTGAAGTGCTATTTCAGTTTATTATACAATTCTGTCATCTAAATGATATTAATTAGAATTAAATATGTTGTTGAAATTCCGAGTTGGAAAAAATCGGATGACCGGAAATGCGTTTTTCCTGAAATGTATTATTCAGTTTTCGGATATTTTCTGAAAAACGGCTCCAACGAATTTCATTAAACTAGGAATGTGAATTACACCGTATAAAGAGCTATAACTTTTATTTGAAACAATTCACCTGGTGAAGTCATTTAAGGGTGCTTTTTGGGGGAGGGGTGGGGTTATGTTTTTACCCTGAAGTGTTATCATAGTTAATTATACAATTTTAATATCCAATACAAAATTAATTAGAAATAAATAGATGGCCAAAATTCCTAGTTTCAAGAAAATTAATAAATCGGAAGTGCTCTTTTACTAAACATTTTTTTCAGTTTTCGACGAACTCCATTGAATTCCATCAAATTTGATACACAAACTATAAAATTTGTCAATTACTATTTTGAAAACTGGAGTAAGAGAAATTGTGTGAGTGTTTCACACCAGATTTTTTTTTTTGCAATATTATAAAAAAACTGCTTTAATTTTTTATTACTACCTATTTTTTCTTTTATTTAAATGACAGCCTTTTGCCATACATCCAGCAACATAATAAATATTTAGTGTTGTAATAGACGATAAACAATTCCAGTTGAAGTAGTAATAATTGTATTTGAAAAAATATTATTTACGAATTCGTATAATATCTTGAGCACTTCTATATTAACAGAAAACAAGATTTCTTCATAGACGGCACTCTCTCGAAAGTACATTTTAATTTTATCTTGGAAAATTAATCTGTCGGTCTGATGTTTACTGCAGGCCATGACGAGATGTTTGAAATCGTCACATATTTCACACGAGGGACACAAAGAGCTTACTACTTGCCCAATTTTGCATAGATAGGTTCTCCAAATAACGTGAAAACTTCCTATTAACCACATCTCTGATTTAACCGATTATACTCGGGGAAATATCAATTAACATGGGCAACTATTTTTCTGAATATATTGTAAATATTTGTCCTATTTATTATTTTAAACTTTATAACTTGCAGTAATTAATATTATAACACTGGTTAATGTATATGAAACTACTAGTTTTATTTCATTTAGTCGTGGTGGTGGTGGTGGTGGTATCTTCACCAAGAGAGAGATATTTTACTCATTATTGTACTTATATTACGTGGATTTTTTTTTTTTAGTTTCTTGGCTTTAGTTTTTCGGTTTGTTTTATTTAGTTTATTTGTAATCCTTTCGATATTTTATCATCACTGATAGTGACTATTATTGAGGTTTAAGCTCGCTAAACTATTTTTAAGTTTTTTCGAGCGGTCCCGCTCGCTACAAGGATTTGATAGTGATTACGACAAAGAAGCAGACTGCATTAGTGAACCTGAAAGCGAAAGTCGTAATAGATCGAAACTCGAAAGTGAAGAAAGTAAAAATGATGCTCCATTATTACGAGACCAACTTTGGTGTAAAATAAATACTACAGTTGAGACAAATCAATCACATAGAAGATAGTATTGTGATTGAAGGTGATTTTTGGGTACGTTTTTATCAGAAAAATATGACAGGGAGTATTGCGATTGTGCCGGATTTCCGAGATTGAAGTTTCAAAGAAAACACATGTTTTGGAGTTCTTGATTATGAAGAAAATGTTTTTTAATGAAAGGTCTGTATCCTGTTTAGATACTATCACCGCATCATTCGATTTAGAGCAAAATCCATCAACCGGAAGAGCGTCTTTACAAAAATTTTTTTTTGTCAGTTTTTCGTAATTTTCTCGAAAATGGCTACAAAGTTTTTCTTTAAACTTCGTATACTATCTACACACACATATGTATATACCCATCCACTTTTATTCGAAGCATTTTTTCAGGGAAAATTGATTTTTTGGGGGGTTTTTTGGGGGGGGGAACAGTAGCGTTATGCTTACCACTAAAGTACCACTTTAATATAATATATGGTTATACCAACTACATAATATTAATACTTATTAGTAGCTTTGTTGGTAGTGCACCAAGGAAGCGAAGGCCGGAACTAAACGGCGTTGGAACCACGGCGTGCTTATCACACGTCCCCAAATACAAATCGCCGCTAGTAAGCCTTGGCCCTTCATGGGCTGTTGCGTTATAGGTTTCTTTTTTTTCATTTATTTATTTATTAATTTATTATTATTATTATTATTAGTAGTAGTAGTAGTAGTAGTAATGATTTTAAGATTGACCGGACAATGAAGCATAATAGAATTTATCCATTCTTTCTAATCTGAAAAGATATTTTCGCTTACAGCAGTAAGAGTAAGTAATCCAAAATAATGTCTCTGACATTATTTTTAGTCTCTAATTTGATAAAAATAGTTAACGCCATTAAAGTTAAAAATATTTTGAATTTTTATTTACAAAGATAACACCTTTGAATGATGGTGGACGACCCAGTTAATGAATAAATTATTATACTTATATTACAAAATATTCTCACTGTGAACTAGCAAAATTTTCTAAGTTGTTAAGGTTGATTTAGTACGAGACAGAGTAGGCTATGTACTCAATGTAATATCGATGAAGTTGATATATTGGTTGTTCTTGTTTCATTACTTTTCTGATTACTTAAAATTCTAGTATAGACAACGTGAGCAGAATCACCAAATTATCATTGGCCGCCCTTTAATGAATGTTTCATCATGTGTCTCTTGTAAGGATTTTTATCGTATTAGTCAATAGTTGTTTATTGTAATAACCATATAATTGGACGCTTCATTCCAATTTAACAATTGAAGCTTTTTCATTTATTTATTACTTTTTCTAATGTAATAAAGAGATCAAATTTATATTGACTTGTTGTAAAGCTTGAATATATGTTATAAAAATAAATCTGGTGTGAAACACTCACACAATTTTCACTTACTCCAATTCTCAAAATTATAATTGACAAATTTTATAGTTTATATACCAAATTTAATGAAATTCGTCGAAAACAGAAAAAAACTGTTCAGTAAAAGCAGCACTTCCGGTTTATTAATTCCCTTGAAACTCGGAGTTTTGGCCATCTATTTATTTCTAATTAATTTTCTTTGGATGATAGAATTGTATAATCAAGTATGATAGTCTTTTAGAGAAAAAACATAACCCCACTCCTACCTTAAAAGTGCCCTTAATTGAATTTTTCCAGAGAAATGTTCGAAATAAAAGTTGTAGCTCTTTGTATGTTTAGTTCATATAAGATGTTTCAAGAAAATCGTCAGACCCATTTTTGAGAAAATCACGAAAAAGTGAAAAAAATCATTTAGTAAAGTGGTAAAGCAAACGCATTCCGGTTATCCGATTTTTTCAACAACATATTCAATTCTAATAAGATTTACATGACAGAATTGATTAAAAAACTGAAGTAGCACTTTAGAGGAAAACCTAACCCCATCCCTCCCCCATAACTGCCCTTAAATGAATTTTCCCAGAGAAGTGTTTCAAATAAAATTTGTAGCACATGATATCGTCGGAGGCATTTTTGAGAAAAACGCAAGAAAGTAAAAAAAAAAAAACTATTAAAGTGGTACTTCCGGTTGAGGAATTTTGACAGATAAGATACGGTCAGATCCCACGGTGATACCAGAACGGAATATCAAGTTTCAACTTTCTGCGCTTTTTCGTTTTTGAGCTATGCTGTTCACATACACACACTATTTGCTAAAAACCACATTTTTGGACTTAGGAGACCCCAAAAACGGATATTTCCGTTGAAAACTCGATATCGAAAATTTGACAGGTTTACAATACTTCCTTTTACTAGGAGTAAGAGAAAGTAAAAATGGTTTGTAAGTTGTCTACAAGTTAGGGGACAACTTTGTTTGATTAACTCTGTTAGATATTTTTAAAAATAGATTAAATTGCAATGATTGAGCTTGATATGCTTTATAGTGAATGAATTATTAATATTTGATAATGTACAAGATGATTTAAAGTTGACAGGAAAGGCTTGAATGTAAATGTATTTCTAGTTAAACATTCAGAATGGGACAATCTCTGGTAAGTGGTAAGTTGTCTAATGAATGTCACATCTGTTGTGTTTCACTGGTTTAATAATAATAACATTCTACCTTAATGATATATTAATGTCTGAAACAAAACATTCTTATTACTTGTGCAATGAATTTCTTACTCATAATGTACTATATTAAGTTTGATTATACTGTTAGTTATATTCAATTTATTCGTTTTATAACACTTTTTTCCATTTTAGATTGAGATCGGCAAAATTTAAAAAAAAATATTTAAGTCAGGTCTCGCACTGATACCTAGAGATATCAAGTTTAAAATTTGTGTGATTTATCGTTTTTGAGATACACTGCTATCTCTCATATACAAGCACCACCCTCAAGCGCCATGCAATCTTTTATTACAAAGCAGCTAGCCATCTTTAATTTTAATTTTTTTTTTATGAGAACAAAATTTAAAAACCACATCCCTATTAAAAATATTTGTTGCTGTAGACTAATTTGAAGTACTAGGGCAAGGTAAAAAGTTCACGGCCTAGCCCATAGATGGCACTGCTACATATGAAATTACGTTTTTTTTTTATGTTGGCACACTTGTTGCAAAAGTAACTATCAAACACGAATTTGATCAGACAAATACGTTTTTTTTTTTATACGGCTATTCAAATAAAGCCCGCAAGGGGTATTTGTTACATGCAGTTACTTCCCGAACCCTTCTGCGGCTTGTCCAGGAGCGTGGATAGAAGATCAGCTCTATCAGGGGGTGGATAGAAGATCAGCGCCTGCGTTGGTGGGAGGGAACACCAGGACAGAGGCAGGCAAAGCTCTTCATTAAAAGACATTTGCCTAAATTCACCAAAGACCTACTAAGCCAAACCCGAAGGGATATAAGGTTAATTGTGGGTCTACTAACAGGGCATTGTAGGCTGAATAGACACATGCACCACCTACAACTTGCGGATAGTGCGGTATGCCGATTCTGCAAGGTAGAGGAGGAGACCCCGGCGCACATCCTTTGTGAGTGCGCCGGCCTGGCGAGGATTAGGTTTCTTCAATTGGGGACGGGCAATCCCGAAGCTGAAAGCTTCATGACGGAGCCGCTCTCAGCTTTGCTAGGATTGATTAGGAGGGCAAAGCTGGGGGCTGTTCTGTAACTTAAGGGGATCCACAATAGACCTCAATTTGTAGGTCGCAGTGGAATGAGGCTCACCCCCCCGTTTCTATTCTATTCAGTTACTTGGGGAGTAGCGACCCCATGGGTTACCACAGCTCAGTACTCCATGCACTTCATCAGAACAGTACACAAGACACTTAAACTACATACACTCTACACTTCACAGACAAGGACAAACACAGTACACAAACTATGGTCTTCGTCCCATAGTTAACTGGCGAAAGCCAAGGAAGAAGGAAGGAATTAGGTAAGTGGTAGCGCGCTGGACTAGCAATGCGGAGGTCCAGGGGTTTGAACCCTTAGATATTTTCTTCTTAGGAGCCCCTACAACTCACTGTCCGGTGATGGGTAGTGTTGTCTATAGCTAGAGAACACTGCTTGGAGGCCGGTTATATATTTCAGAAGGCTCCGGGGGCACAATAGATCTTTCAGGTCGCAGTGCAATAATCCCCTACAATAATCTACAAGCGTGTTATGTGTTTTGGACAAACTTGAACAAACTTGAATACCGTTCAGACATTAAATTCTTCGTTTTGGTAGGCTTATCGCCAACAAAAATTCATACAGAGTTGTTGAAAGTGTATAAAGAGTGTGCACCTCCGTTATCAACAGAAAAAAAAAAAAAAAAGAAAAAAAAAAGAGCATTGAGTTTAAACGTTGTCATACATCGATCGATTGAAGATGATCCACATGAAGGACGGCCAAAAACTGCAACTATCGAAGAAAATATCGAGAAGATACACAACATGATTTTAGATGATCGACGATTAAAGGTGTACGAGATAGCTAAGGCTGTAGGCATTTCAAAAGAAAGATATGGCACATTTTACGCGAAGAATTCAGTATGAGAAAGCTTTGTGCACGTGTATATAACATAATGAAGACTGAAAATTCGAGTGAGATCTATTTGCTGCTTAGTTATGTAATGGGATGATAATGATAAGTGTTATACTAGATATGATAATATTAACAATATTTGGTCCATCTCTGTAACAGTTGATATACCACGTGCATTATATTACACAATATTTGGCTAGCTTTTCTAAAAAAATCACGCTTAATTGACATGCAAAATGTACCATATATATTATTTATTAACGAAGTGGCATAAATATAATGGACTAGACAGACCGACAGAAAAAACATGTACATAATCTGTATACGAAAAATTAAACTGAATTCAAACACAAGGGATTTATTTATTTTTTTTTCTACTGAACAATTGCAAAAGTACCTTCTACCGTCCCTTTTTATGAAAGCGGGGTAACAGTGATATCTGCTTTCTTGCTTACCTACGTAAACTGGATTAATAGTTAGCGTTTTACCTTAGTATTTTTTTCACTTAGTATTTTTTAATAAAATTAATGAAAAATAAACTAGAAGAAAGAAATAACAGAATTATTTTCCTTAAATGTTTTTTTTTTAAAATAAAGTACATAGCGACATATTTTACATTATAAGAAGAACAGTGTAGATTAAATAAACTTCACCATGGTTTTATAGGCGCTTTGCTAAAGGAATTTATATGGCCATCAATTTGCTATCCAATGATGTTACAGAGATTTTGGTCACATCATCTCGCTTACAAATTTCTATTCACTCTTATTTTTTATGGGGTCATAATTTCTTTTTAAATTTATGTACACATTTACTACTTTTTAGTGTATGTGTGTGTGTGTGTATTTATACTATGTTTTTCTCATAGTATTAACAATCTATTAAAAAAAAATAATAAAATTTTATTTTGTTACCCAGGGGGGAGGATATCCGACGGATAACAAATTTTGCTGCTCAAATGCGTTAGATTAATGGAATTGGGCTTTTGTTTCTGCCATGTTTTGTAGGCTTTCTTAAAAACCCTTTTTTTACGCATTTCAAGAAATTTAATGTTTTTTTTTTTTTTTCAGTTTTATACGATTTTCTCCATAAAGACACCAACGGGTTTCATTAAACTTAGCATCCTGACTATACAAATAAAGACCTATCAATTGGTTTGATATACTTTCCCAAGAAAATTGATTTTAGAAGGAAGGGTTTTTTTGGGGGAACCGAAAGGTCACTCTTCCCTCTCCCCTTCCGCCCAAACGTTTTATTAAGTTTTAGATTCTTGCATTGATGGAACATATTTAAATATTTAGTAAAAATTATTAGTTTGAAGAAAATTGTTCAATTACCGTAATATAACAATATAGAGAACGTCGTGTGAGTGTTTCACACAAGTTTTTTTCATTTTCAACGAGCTTATTACTATTATTCGTTTGGGGAGGGACCAAACCTTACGCTATCCAAAGTCCCACTGGGTCCATATAGCTATCCCAAGAAAAACAACAACAAACCAGACCCAGGTCTAACCCACCTAAGATTCACTGTAGTCTGAACAAATCCTTAAACGGAAATAGCCTAAACACTTCCACGGACATCTTGTTCCGTCCAAAGGTCCTGAACCTAATTTCCTCACAACCCAAGCAATCTGTCATAAGATGGATGGGTGTTTCCTCATCTGTCTCATAGACTCTACAAATGATATCCGACATGAGTCCCATTACGTAGAGGTGTCTCCTTATATCGTAATGTCTAGTAAGGGATCCAACCAGATGCCTAAGAGAGTTCCGTTGACACAGCAATGTCTCACTAATAGCCTTGTCCGGACCCTCCAATGAGCATTTTAGACTGCCGACACCCAATTGTGCACTTCCACAGGGATGAAGGCTTTAAAGCTATCCATGACTGGAAGCCTGACAGACATGTGCCTGAAGACACACTAATGAAAAGGACAGAGGCGTCTAATTTGGCAAACCTATCCACCTCCTCATTCCAAAAAATTCCCATATGACCTGGCACCCAGACTAGAAGCACATCCTTCAGAGAAGAAAGCTCTTCCAGTCTTTTAGAACATTCTAACACCAACCTGGAAGTGAAGACATATGATCTCAGCGCCTTCAAGCTACTTGGCTGTCTGAGCAGTTACAAACACCTTTTAAGTTAGTGTTACGTACCCTCTCATCCAAGATACAACAAAGAATGGAATAAACCTCAGACTGGAAGACTGTGGGCCCTTTAACCAAGAGATAATGCCAAATGATCTCCGTTCTCAAGATAGACCGCAGCTACAAAACCTACCATCCATTCTGGAACCGTCCGTATCGCACCGGAGGTAATTATCATATTACACCAGACGAACCCATTCTTCCCTAGAAGGTAAGAATGCTCGAAAACAAAAGTATTCAACATGCTATCAGAAGAAAAACTTGTCATAGCCACCTTCAAAAGCATCTCGCGATGAATGGTAAAATGACCATATACCTGTAAAAACCCGCCTGTTTAATTCTATAACAGGCTTTCATTGCTACAGTTTTCACTTCTACAATTAGCGGTGGGATTCCCACTTTCACATATAATCTTGTAATTGTTTCAGACCATATTTTTTTCCTACTGAAAGGGATCTCAAAATAATTGTGATGAAAAATTAATCTAGAAGCACATCCTTCAAAGAAGAAAGCTCTTCCAATCTATTAGAACACATGAACACAGCGCCTTCAACGCAGCTTGACTGTCCGAGCAGATATAAACGCCTTTCAAATTAGCGATGCGCAACATCTCATCCAAAACACAACAGAGAATAGCCTAAAACTTTGTCTGGTGGACTGTTCATCAAGAGATAATGCCAAGTAATCTCCTGTATGAAAATAGACCGCACCTCCCAGACTTACCATCCATTCTGCAACCGTCCGTATAATGCCGGATATAATTATCAGGTATCACACCAGACGGATCCAATTTTAACCAATCTTCCATAGAAGATAACCTGATACTGTAAAAAAATTATCGAAAACAAAAGTCTTCAACTTTCTATAGAAGTAAAACCTGTAATAGGAACCTTTAAAAGCGTCTCGCGATGAATGGTAGAATGACTGTTTCTAACGAGCTTATTAATCGGTCAAAATTCTCTTTCGAAAAGAAAGGTTCTTTTTTTTTTGTTTTTGTTTTTTTAAACACATTATCTACTACCCTTCAGGCTATTTTATTATTAATAAATAAACACCCTTCTTTAGTGAACTATTAATTAATATCAATTAACGTAATCTATTTTTGTTTTCAGGTAAGATGAATCTTCTTTAAATAATTTGACCTCTTTTTGATCTGTCCTTTTAGAGTAAGTAGGCATGAATTTATTTATTTATTTTATTTTTATTTATTACTTCTGTGTTGTATAACGATTACGAATAATATGAAAATAATTACTGTTTTTATTGATAACAATTATTAAATTAAGGCTTCATTAGGTATGCTGTATTTTATACAATGGTGTTTCTAATTAAATATCAGACAGACAGCTTTTTAATGAGATTGCGATAACTAAAAGCTATTTCAAAATACATTTATTATAATTTCGAATAAATTCTAATAGCAATTAACATCACTGAGTGTATATCATTCATTATTAATTTAGGAAGTCTTAAGGAGCAGCAGTTTAATTTCAATTAGTTCATTTATCAATAACTTCAGGCTATAAATTATTGCTGTAAAATCTGTTGGAAATTAAATTTCCAATTGTTTTAAGTTTGAGAAGACCTCTTACAGAGTATCTTACAAACAGGCCTCCGTACATGAGGATAGATTTTATGATAAATAGATAGATATGTGGAAGGAGAGGCAAATCCTTGCGAATCTAAAAGATTATTGTATCAATGTTTGTATATTGAATGTAAAGTGTACAATGTGTTTAGAGTGTGTGTGTGTGGGAGGGGGGGTGTTAGAGAATTAGATTGACCTGTGGATACGCTGAACTCTCAGCTACCCTCTAGGCCGACACAATAAGTACTGTGTGTGCGTTGTTAGGCTAGAATACTCACAGGGAGTCAGGTAAAGAGTGGCTACTCTTAGGCTCGTTACTCACTATACGGTTTTCACCGTACGGCAAAAAACTGTACGGCTTTTTGCCATATTACCGTTTTTCCTATTGAAACCAAACATTTCCATCGTTTGTCAATAAGATAACAAATGTTTCAATGAATCGTGAACAAATTATTGCTTTGTGGTTGTTACATCGTCGCCGAAGGAGAGTAAAACGAAATCGTCTTTTTGGATGCATCTCATCAATCAGTAGAGAGAGGAAGTTGGATTGTTTTGCACACTCTTTGAAGACCTGAGGAATGACGAAAATAAATTTGTCAACTATTTCCGGATGTCTATTACATTAAGAGTTTTGTCCCATAGCACAGGTCTACTTTGCATACAGGTTATCAAAACTTCAGCATCAATTTCATACATTTTAATAATACTGATATATAATATATTAGACATATTATGTCTAATACTATATAGGGAAGGTATGCTATATCAACCGTTTTTATTAGATTTTGGTGAACAGTAGAAAAGGTTATTTCAAAGGGTGCCAAAAAGAATATAGCTGCCGTATGTCACAAAACCGCACAATATGAAAGCATACATTTAATCATGTAGTAGCCAGTGAGTCAACGGCGCCATCTACTTCAGTGGCACCGAATGGCTGGTATACGGTACGGCAACGTATAATTTGAAAGGTCCACTAAAAAAATCCGGCCGTAGTGTGAAATGAGCCTTGGGACTATCCTCTCCGAGGATAAATATGATAGAACAATAATTTCCTTTAACTTCAATGGCGCCATTATATGGTAATTCTGTTGGTGTACAGTAGTGATTGAGGATGTGCTTGGGTCGAGTATGCACATATATCACTTAGACCCATTGTGCTTCCGACATTCAGTCTCACATTAGCTTTGAATTTTTACCACTGATACAATATTATTATATATTAGAAGCATTGATAGAATTCAAAATTTGAAGAAAAACGGTTTACCGGAAGCTCAATTTAGTTTTTTTTGTGGGGCGAAGTCTCTCGAAAAACAACGATTTCCTTAAAATTTGGAATATTTGCTGCATAGATAGAAACGTGTCCTTTTTATTTGATTAATGAATACCATGTCTAATGCCAGAGATGTTTCCAATTTCAAATTCGCTATCAAAGATAATTCCGCGCCAAACTACCCCAAGTAATTCCCTGCCTCTCTCCAACAAAATGGATCAGCTAATTTCAACTCGCAAATTATGTAACTACAAGGAAATTGTTATTTTTCTTTAACTCATCGACCCCTTTTTGATAAGATGTTCCTTGTGGAGAATTATTTAGAGTGCCTTCTACTCAATGCAGTTTCGGGATCAGTTTTAGGGAGCTATATCATTGTCGTCTACGGACCAGTGAAGCCCTTTTTCCACCTTGCAAAAATCGCGAGAAGAGAGAGAGAAGGTAGGAGTTTATGTTTAATACCTCCCACAGCTAGTCCGTGTTCAAAAGGTAACGCAGCAGCAGTGAATGACCTGAAGTGTTTTTTACTTTCTCTTACTCCTAATATCAAGTTCAAATTTTTTTTTTTGTTACAGTGGATTATTCACTGCGACCTGAAAGATATCTTGTGCCCCCCTTCCCCCGGAGCCTTCTCAATGCACTCCCGGCCTCCGAGCAGTGTTCTTTAGCTACAGACACACTCCCATCACCAGACAGTGAGCTGTAGACGCTCCTAGGAAGAGAAAATCTTAGGGCAGCATGCTCGGCGTTGCTAGTCTAGCGCGCTAACCACTGAGCTAATCCCTTCCTTCTTTCCTGGCTTAGTTCAATTAACTAGTGACGGAGACCCTAGTTTCTGTACTGTTTGTCCTTGTCTGTAAAGTGTAGAGTGTATGCAGTTTAAGTGTATTGTGTACTGCACTGACAAAGTGCATGGAGTACTGTGCTGTGGTAACCCATGTAGGGTCGCTACTCCCCAAGTAACTGCATGCAGCAGATACCTCTTGCGGGCAAGGTTCAAACTTGATATTTCGTTTATGCATTAACAGGAGACTTGATAAATAAGATTTTGGTCAAAATCAATCCACCGGAAATACCACTTTACTCAGCAGTGTTTTTTTTTAAATTTATTTGCGTTATTCTCGAAAAAGCATACTTCGTTTACTATCTATCTATCTATACACATACATAACTACTTATCACTTTTATTTGAAACATTTTCCTGGAAAATTGATTTTTTGGGGAGTTCTGAGGGGAAAAGTATCGTTATGCTTCTTACCTTTAAAGTACCACTTCAGCATAATATATGGTTTTTACCGCTGACATAATATTATTACATATTAGAAGCATTGATAGAATTTCAAATTTGAAGAAAATTGGTAAACCGGAAGCGCAATTTTTGCGCAATAGGTTTTTGAGGTTTTTGGGGGGTTTGGGGGGGGGGGAGTCTTTCGAAAACAATGAAATTTCTTTAAACTTGTAATGGCTTGCTGCATAGATAGAAACGTATCACTTTTATTTGAAACATTTGTTTTGAAAACAATTATTTTAGATTGGGGGTATTGGAGGTTTGTCAGTTAATTTAAAATTAAATTTGCATAAGTTTTTTTAGTTTTGATACAGAGCGCTCCACATAAGGCCGCTCAGGTTTACAATAATTAAAATCGCAATCATCATTTTTATGTCCAGCCCAACTATACATTGTAATGATGGAATTTTAAGGAAAATTTCTTGAGATTAAATTTTATTAATTAGAGTAAGAGTGATACGGTTAGAGAAAAGTGAAACATTTCTATGTGTGCAGCAAGAATTCCAAGTTTAAAGAAAGAAAATCGTTGAAACTGTTTTCG
Organism: Triatoma infestans; assembly: GCA_011037195.1. NCBI lineage: Eukaryota > Metazoa > Arthropoda > Insecta > Hemiptera > Reduviidae > Triatoma > Triatoma infestans. The sequence goes on along the minus strand of JAAEAF010001241.1, from coordinate 30,714 downwards.
AGAAAATTATATAAATTAATTATTTCGAGCTAAGTATACAAACTGATTTTGCTCTGTGCAAGTTTGTGTTATTGCTTTGTTGATGATATAATGGATGTGTTAGGTGGAGAGAGAATTTAGGTATGGTAGATGAATTGAGGAAGACTTGGTTAACACTGGTTAACTAATATATTAAATTAAGAGACACATACTGCCTGGACTTTACAATAGAGAAATGTTTTTAGGTAGAGTGTTATGAAAATGACACGTAGTAATTGGATGTATTGCTCTTGGGGTAGCCAAAAGTATGGCGAATGTGTCTCTGAGAGAATGGACTCGGAGGGAGCACATAATCGTCACTGGAGGCTAAGTACTGGGGCAAAACACGGCAAAATGGTTATGCCAGAGCTGTGTAGAAGAAGGACCAGAGACACCCTGGGACTAAGCAGGTATCAGATTTCTCTGATAACGGGCCTGATTACTGGGCATGCTAGGTTCAAAAAACATCTGCACAAAGTGGGGTTGGTGGATACAGAGTCCTTGTGTAGACTGTGTCAGGAGGAGGAGGAGACGGTCTCTCACCTGCTGTTTGATTGCGTTGCAATCGGTAGATTGCGGTACGAGATCTTCGGCACATTGAGACCGGAGGAAATCGTACTCCAAGAAGGACTGGTTCTGGGGAAGGTTCTGGACCTCATGAAGAGGAGGGGGGTTGGCACAATAAGCCTCAATACGAGGCTGCGGTGCCTGGTTTTAGTTGCCCCCCTGCATCATTCTAATTCTAATTCTAATAGGATGTATTGTACTAAATTCAACTGTGTTTTATATGGACTGTCCGTCGCTATATTTATACAGTTTCTCCCACTCCAGTCCGAGAGAGTGGTTTTGGGTTTTGCTCTTTACTCTCTTTGGTTGCTGTTACAATGATGATGAACAAAACACCCTGATGTTGGGCAAACGCAAACCCCGAAACCTGTCGATGACCACAAAAAGAAGCAGTCCTATCACGGAAAATATCTCTTGAGAGTAAGAGAAAGTAGTGTGAGTGTTTCACATCCGATTTTTTTTCTTCCTTGGAGCTTTCTACAGCTCATTGTCTGGTGATGGACAGTGTTGTCTGCAAGAAGAAAACTGGAGGCCCGTATGCACTGAGAAGGCTTCACTGACTGTGATTTTGACGCACCTTAAAAAAAAATAAATGCCTTAAATGGGATCCCCACTAAAACAAAGTTTTCGTTAAACGCAACATACTTTGTAATACTCTTCCACTGTTTATGACTATTCCACAAAATGCATTTTAATTTATGGCTGAAGAAGAGATAATGCCAACTTGAAGGCAATGATAAAAAATAATATTAAGCAGCTAAGCGTTGCAATAATAATAAATCTAATTGCTATTGTTTAAAACTTGTTAGCGTTGAAAGACACGTGTGATAATTATTATAATTATTATAGAAATAAGAAAAAAAATATATATATTCTTTAGAAGATATTCTTTGCATAAATACTTATAATAATTGTTAACGTCTATTGTTTTTCTAGTTTTAAATAAACAGTGTGAAAACAGAAAGTACAATTTGTTGAACTGTTTAAAGTATTCGTGATGAAAATAGTTTTCAAAGTTGATTACCAACGGAGTTAGTTGGTCATGCAATACTCAAACTATCATTTAGTTTATTTGTATGTGTGTGTGTGTGTGTGTGTGGGTGTGTATTTTTGGTTAAAACAGGTTTGACTGCATTGTAATACAATTCAAACTTTATATTATATTTTTTGTTTTTTGCAACCATATTATTTTTAGTTTCAATTGTATTATCAATATTGTGATTATATTACAATTGAAATGAAAAAATATTTCTATGCGTGACCTGTTTTTTTTTTTTTTTAATGGATAATAAAGTTGGTTTATTTATTTGGTGTATTATCTATCTACAGAATGATATAATGCATATCATTATAGTAATTTATAAAAAAAACTTAGTTTTTGATGGAATGGCGAGAGAGTTGAACATGCCAAAGCATAATGATTCATATCGCTCATAAGTTCAGTCTTAGTTATGTTGTGTGCTTAAAGGGTGGTCCCTGAGCGCTCACACCCGCCCAGTTTTATAGGGGATTATTGCATTGCGACATGAAAGATCTATTGTGGCCCACTGCCGGCCTCCGAGCAGTGTTCTCTAGCTACAGCCAGCACTGCCCATCGCCGATCAGTGAGCTGTAGAGGCTCCTAGGGCAGCATACTGGATTCGAATCCCTGAGCGTATGCAATTTAAGTGTATTGTATACTGTTCTGATGAAGTGCATGGTGTACTGAGCTGTAGTAAGGGTCGTTACTCCCCAGGTAAAACTGCATGCAACAGAGACCTCTTGCTGCGGGTGCAGTGGAAGAACGAAATGGAAAAATAATAGTTTTGGAAAATAGTTTTGTGACAATTAGATAGTTCAAATAGTGTATTTAGTGATGGGGATAGAGCCAGGTATAGTACAATCTAGGTCAATGCAAACCAAGAGTCCGTTAAATTAATAGAATGCCACTTGGCCAACTGTTTTGTAAGAGAAGGCATTCTTTCGGACAGTCTGCATTCTGCTTTCAAAGCCAGAACACTTGCTTCAGGAACCGCTCTCTTAAACTCATGCCAGTGATAGAGATTTGCCTTTATTCTAGATCATTTATTAAAGGAGAGTTTGTTTTGGACACCGAAGCAGAACACTTGTTTTTCGTTCACTCTAGCATCAGTGCATATATTAATAAGTTAATAATATCTTTGCAAATAACTTGTAGTTATTATTTTAATAGAATAGATTTATTGTTAGCAGTGGTGACTACTTTCTTATTACTAATACTTCTTTCTTAAACATATATACTTGCAAGCCCTTTTACTAAACCGCTTGTGCTACACACTACCATTACTCTACAACCCACATCCACACCAATCACATTTCACGGGCATGCTTAAGATGTTAGATGAAGATTTACATTAGCGGTTTACTGAATTTTTTCAGTCCGTCTGTTTTTTTTTTTCACATAACTTTTTTTTTTTTTAAGTTTTATAGATAAGATAAAATTGTTTCGTATATTTGAGTTGTTCTGTCTTAATAGGTCATCGAAAAATTTAATATCTTAATTTATGATAATCAAAATCTACAGTTTTGAAAGGGAATGCACTCGTTTCTTTTGTGATTATTTATCATTCTTATCTTATTTATCATTCTTATCTTCACTTTCATTTAACTTATTTACTTTCTGCAATATATTTTTTTAAATATCGTTAAGGAAGCTCAATTTTTGTTATTTATTTTATGTTTGTTTAGAATTAAACCTTATTTCTCAAAAAAAAAAAATTAATATGAAATATAATTACTATATCTGGGGACCACGCAGGTATATTAGAAATTACATATAGTCCAGAAAGGAGCGCCAATAATTGAAGCACCTGCAAATAACCTTGAAATTTAATGCCACAAATTCCGCTGAACTAAAAGAAAACAGTCAAGAGCAAAGGAAAAGGCACCTATCACCAGTATAAGAATAAAATTTGACAGGCAGGCTCTTGTGTTGGTGACAGAGATGAAGTAATAGATAACAAAATTCAACTTTGACAAACACGTAGATTGTATTGTAAATAAAGTTTACAAGTTATACATCATTTACCTTTAAGCGCAAGGAGTCTAAAAAACGATATACTGAAGACAAAAAAATTCTGGTGAGCTCTTTCGATTTCAGTGCTTCTGTTTGGCGGTATGCACTAAAAAAAAAAACAAAAAAACCAATGCAATGAAATTACAGAGAATACAAACATTGTTGGCAATCAGAATAATCAAAGGTTATAGAACAGTATCTTACGAAGCTTCATGTATTTTAGCCAACTTTGTCTCCATTCACTTTATTTTAATGATAAAGAAAAGAGTCAACCCATAGAAGATTTCGAAATAAATTCATTCACCCTGCAAAATTAGTGGAATTAAAAGAAGGCAATGTCTCTGAAGAATATTATATAGGACAAATACTAACGGGAGCGGGGATTGGTGTAGTGGTTATGAGCATGGACTTGTAATTGAGAGGTCCCCAGTTCGAGTCCCACGTATAACTGCTAAATTTTATATTCTTTTAAAAAAAATGTTGATAGTAAAGTAGGTGCTTTCATCCCTGTCTACTACACGTAATTTGATAGTTGGACGTTCAGGCCGCCTGAAAATAAAAATAGGCATTACTTTACTACTTATTAAAATACTAACGGAAGTAAAAAGGAGATTGCAGGATCTGGGATTGTCACGATACATAAAGGTAGTAAAATTAGATCCAATACTAATAGAAATTTCAGAACACCATCTGGAAGTTCATTTATCATGGATCAAAGTACATGTTCGAATTTTTGGTAACTAAAGAGGCTTAAGATATTACCAGCAGTTAAAGAAAGTAATAGTATATATTTGAATTTGTGAATTAAAAAATAAAAGGAGACAAGTGGGCGGAGCCCTAACTAAATTACTTACCATTGGAGGAGCAGTTGAAAAAGTTTAAAAGATTAAATGTGATACAGATGGACACCTGTCGATAAAAACAATTAATTTCGATGCGATGGAAAGAGGTGATCGTGTAGAATATCTGATGGGGTTTGATGGAATATAATATGTTCTCTTACTTGTGTATTGTGTATATTTATGTTATATTTGGTATTGGAATATTTATTGTTTTTATATTTATTGTTTATATATAATTAAATTTAAAAACAATATTGATATTAGGGAACCCATTTACCCATTCCATTATCACAGGTCAATCCAATTCTGTTCGTTAGGATTTCTCGTATGTATTTTTATTTACACAACTTATTAAAAAGGTTAAACTGATTTATTTCAGATTTATATTTCATTTTATTTATATAGTTGGTCTGATGGCCAGTGGGGAATACAATAAATTGAAGGCAAACCTAGTTAGCGAAAGCCAGAATAAAGCGGCGGGCAAAGAGCCGCCCTCCTTCTCCTTCCCAATAAAAACGCCATCTGGCAATCTTGGCCTTTCATGGAATGTTGTGGCACCAAGGGTATTATTATTATTACGAAATTTTGGGTGCCATTTGTGGGTTTTAAAAAAATTGATATTGTGAAGGAAACAATTTGGAATGAAGGACGACAGTAAATGAAAATCACAACAAAATATTCATAGAACGACAGATTTAATAAATTAAACGTCAACATAGTAGTTTCATGACCAAAAATAAGATGTAGTGGCAAAAATATTTAAATGAACGACAAAATATGTAATTCTATAACGATATCTAAAAGATGCAGTCATACTTTGTGTTATATTTATCACATGTATCTCTTACTTCCTTTTGTTTTGGTGCATTTTTATCTAATACTGAATATACAGCATCGTAAGTGAATGTAAAACACAACAAATGTACAATACAATAATGGCAAACTTATTTTTCAAAGTTTAGTTCAAAATTGAATATATTTTTATTTAATTCCATCTTGTAAATTCTTAAAGTGTAATTATAAAAGTAAATTATTAATATATGCATAATTATGCTTAATAATGTTATTTTATTTAAATTACCAATACAGTATACAATACGGTTAATAAATTTTATTATCTTTACCAATGAATTATTTATTAATATTGATTAATATTAAATTCTTCTTTAATATTGATTAATATTAATTATTTATAAAATTCTTCAAATTTAGAAACTATACGAAGTTTAAAGAAAATTCAAAACAAAATAATAATAATAATAATAATAAAAATTCAGTAAAATCGCACTGAAGCCACCTACGTATAGTGAGATGCGGTGATACTAGTGCATACCCAAACGGAATACTAAGTTTTAACTTCGTCTCGATTTTTCGTTGTTAAGCAATTTTGTTCACTCACACGACACTAATAAAGACCATTTGCTAAAATCCATTTTGCTTCCATTTTTTTTTTTGTCGTACTCAGCGGATATTAAAACATGTATATCCGGTGAAAAACTCAATTGCAAAAAAACAATAATCATGACTTAGAAAGTAAGAGGAAGTAATCAAAAACCGGTTGAAGATTTTATTTTCTACAGCTAGATTGAATATGAATAATAATAAAATATGAATCTTTTTTCTTCTAGTGTAGAACATATTACTTTCTCTTACTCCTAGTAAAAGGAAGTATTGTAATCGTGTCAAATTTTCGATATCGAGTTTTCACCGGAAATATCCGTTTTGAGGTCCCCTGAGTCCAAAAAAGTGGTTTTTAGCAAATGGTCTGTGTGTGTGTGTGTGTGTGTGTGTGTGTGTGCTCAAAAACGAAAAATCGAGAAAGTTCAAACTTGATATTACGTTTAGGTATCACCATGGGATCTGACGGTGCGTTATGTGTCAATATTCCTCAACCGGAAGTACCACTTTACTAGTTGTTTTTTTTTACGTTTTTGCAATTTTCTCAAAAATGGCTCCGAAGATTTTCTTTAAACTTCGTATATCAACTACACATACAAAGAGCTACAACTTTTATTTGAAACATTTCTCCAGGAAAATTCATTTAAGGGCACTTCTGGGGGAGGGGTGGGGTTAGGTTTTCATCTTAACTGCTGTTTCAGTATATTAGACAATTCTGTCATCTAAATAATGTTAATTAGAATTAAATATGTTGTTGAAATTCCGAGTTTGAAAAAAAATAGATAACCGGAAGTGCGTTTTTACTGAAATATAATTTTCATTTTTCTGGTATTTTCTCGAAAATGGCTCCAACGATTTTCTTTAAACCAGCGTTGTTAACTATACATATAAAGAGCTACAACTTTTATTTGAAACTTTTCCCCTGATAAATTCATTTAAGGGGACTTTTGGGGGAGGGGGGTTATGTTTTTCTTTAAAATGCTATCACAGTTGATTATACAATTCTGTCATCCAAATTGAAATAACTAGAAATTAATATATGACCCAAATTCCGTGTTTCAAGGAAATTAGTAAACCGGACAGTTTTACTGGACAGTGTTTTCACTTTTGGACGAATTTCATTAAATTTGGTACACTAACTATAAAATTTGTCAATTATAATTTTGAGTACTGGAGTAAGAGAAAGTTGTGTGAGTGTTTCACACCAGATTTTTTTTCTATAATATTATAGTTAGAAGAATATTTAGTTGCCTATATAATCTTATTTAACTCAGTGTCCGTGACTGGTCGGAAATGCGAGGTCACCTTGCCTTCAAACTGTAGATCATGTTTGTACTCCCTTGTAGTGGTGTGCCTTTATGCTTTCAACTCTCTCACTATTTACTTAGGCCTTTTGTTTATATCTGCAGTTTTTATTTTGTCACATGGCTATTTTTAGCAATGCTTTAATATTTTTTTTTTATTTTTATTATTATTATGTTGCCAGTCAGTGTTTATGCATAAAGAATAAAAATAAATCTCTCCTTTTTAAAACTGTACGTATTTCTTTTTCATTTCCTAAGTTTGCTGATAATTTAAGATAATTTTGACAAATATTTGTACATTTCTTATTAATTAATTTCATGTCTTGTTCAAAAAAATAGCATGATTTGAATCATTCAATTGTCGCTTTCTAATACAAATGGAATATTGAGATTGTCTCATATTTTCGAACTTTTCTCCAGAAATATATTATTTTGAGGAATTTATTCTTGGGGGAAGTTTTGGGAAATCTGGGTTAGGATTTCAGTTACATTAAACTACAGTGTAATTACTTCCAAATATTTGCTAAGTGCTGAAAGCCCCCCACCGCTACTTTATTTACATTAAGGGAAACTCAACAATTATTAAAAATACCAAGTTTCAAGATAACTTGCCAGTGTTATTGATTAGTTGGCTCCCGTTAAAGACATTAGTGAGAGTGTTTCATACCAAATTTTCTACGTCTATTATTTCTTTTCCTTTTATGCTGTTATCAAATAAATTATCCACGTGATGGTTTCTCTTCCTGTTTCAGTGTTCTCCGTAATGTTTTAGGATGCCTGATTATGAAAACAAGATGATTCCAAGATCTTCTTGAACGGTGTGTACATTGATAGCACAACCGACATTGAGAACTTGCTTAAAATAAATCGTGACATTTGTAAGACTTAATGTCCTTCAATCCTCGACTTTTTTTTTTGTTTTTTTAGATCGGTTCTGGATATTCATCCATCTTTAGAATCACTCATTCTGTTTAAATATCAGATATCTGTAAATTTCAAATTACCACTCTGGGAAAGCTGCATCTAAATTTTGTACAGATTTCAGTTTGATTTTATATTATGCAAGGTTCCTAAATACTGCTTTGACAAATCCTTCAAATTCTGATACCGAAACAGTGAGGCTTGGTAGCTTGGACCGTTAATATTAGTTGATTCTATGTTGTATTACATGGGCAATTTCAGAACGGAAGTTACTGTGGGATGGAAGCCGGGGTATATGGAGTGTGATTTTTCTGTAAGCCTAGGTAGTTTATCAGACTGTTGTTGAGCAGCATAATAAGACAGGGTGATACAAAATTCCAGAGCCGTAGTTTTCTCAGACAGTTAGACTACTGTATAAGCCATTAGTTCCTACAAAATCAGTACGAAACCTAGTGTGGGACTGCTTTCACGGAAAGTAGTAACAAAAATAAGTTTTTTTTTTTTGTCTTGGTAAATGGACATTCATGGCATTGCCCCATAGAAATCCTTATTGGGCTTGTACCGTTTTATGGTATTGCAAGTTGCCTCATGAGTGTAGCTATCAAAGCAAATGTGCAGAGTAGTTCACAAAAAAGATGGGTGAAAATCCCAAGCCGCCTGGTAAAAAAGACTATTCTACCAGGCTTACTACAGAACTGCTCCAACAAAGCTGTGCGGCCGGCCATACGGATGATTGTAGACCGTCTCACCAGTCACTAGCTTTAACAATCATATGCATCGCATGCATGGGCCTGGTAACTGCTAGTATATGCAGGTTTTGTCAGGCAGAAGTGTAAACTGCATGTTCTGTGTCAGTGTGAGGAGCAGAGTGAGACGAAGAGTTTCTCTAATCGGGAAGCAAAAACTAAGTCCTTCAAGCCTTGGCCCAGGATTCTTAAGATTTTTTTTTTTTTTTTTTAAGGATTTTTCCTCAAACTTGAGTTTCCTCAGACCACAAATCCTTCAAATTCTGATACAGAACAATGGGGATTGGTAGCTTGGACCGCTAATATTAGTCGTAGGAGGCGACTAAAAGACCTGCTTGGACATTTCCAACCAAGCAGCCCCTTATCCAGAATCCTTGTCCAGGTCTTTCCTTATCTCCTTTTCCAATTTTATTTATCCTTCCATACCTGTTGTTATGCATTCAGGGGGTTCATGAGCTATGGTGAAGGCGACCTCTCTAAGGGACGGGCACCCTGACAGAAAAGCCCCTGGTCCTCCAGGTTGGGGGTTTTCGCTATGGTCCAGCTCCCCATTCGAAGCAAAAAAACATATCTGCTAAAAGATTCTTAAGATCTAATTAATAAAAAGGTAGGACGGGATAATTGATAGTGACACAATAGTCCCTTAGGAATCACACTGACTTAGGCTGCTTACGAGGCAACTCGCTCACGGAATCTAATCTAATATTAACGCAAAATTGAAAACAAAAAGTAAAGTAACAAAGTTTAATGATAAATATTTAAGAAACATTTTAACGGACAAGTTTTTAGAGATTCATTCTGAAATAGTGGATTAAATATTTTGCAGAAACATCTACGTTCATCCAATGTCTACTCATCAGTATACCTCTAAAACTCATATTAATTATACAATAAACCCTTCTAGAAACTTAAATTAAACTAATATTTACTGTAAATTAATTAATTAATTAATTAATTAATTAATTAAATGAAACGAAGATACCTTTGTGTTGTCAGTTTAAATGGTAAACTAAATAAATTAATCTGTTAGTCATGAGAATTTCAAATTCATCCTCCAGTAATTTTCACCGGGGCTCAGGACAAAATTAGAGATACACAATAGAAGGCATCTACATTACTATTGCACTAATCCCTCCCTCCAAGAGATTTGTAAGTTTGTTGATTTATTCTTTGTAACAAAATGGTTGAAGTATTCGTATTTACTCTCCCTTACTTTGTCGTTTTATAAAAACAATTGGTTAACCCAAAGTTGACTTAACAAGAAAAAGTTTTTGAACTTTTTTTGGAATTATCTCGATTGCAACTATATAAAGGTATCTCTTTTATTTGAAACATTTTCCCGGATAATTAATTTGAAAAAGTCAGAGGAATCTCTGAGGTGTTAAATTTCAAATTTATTTTGGTTTGTTCATTGTTATTGGCGCTGATTTTTTGGAGTCACTTTTATAATTTATTATTGTAATAGTGTTTCTCTCATGCTTCTTATTCTTCCCTATTGAGTTCGCTTCAGATGTTGAAAATAGTTATTCATGATAAAACATTTTATCAATTACATTGTTGGACATAATATGGCTACTCGTATTTTTTTAAAATTGGCCATTTCCTAATAAAAAAAAATTCAATCATTTAATTGTTTGAACTCATTCTTCTTAATTGATCCTAATTGTTTCATTAAGAAATTTTTATCGCTTTCGAAAGCGACTATTGAAATAATTGTCGATCTGTTATACGGTTATTTTTTTTGGATAATCAAGAAGAAACACCAGTGATATTTTTCGTGATAGCCCTCATCGACCGGTTTCGGGCGTTCGCCCATCATCCTCTCCTTTTTAGCTTGAATTCCATATGAATTCATCGGAAGAGAACGTGATGCACTGTATACCGATCACTGCATTTGCAATTCGGGGAATCTTTCAATCCCAGCCATGGAGCTTAGGATTGAACTCCCCGTGGCTGTAGTCGTTGCTACAGGAATGTCCTGTAGTGGTCGGTCTAAGTATACTTTGCTGCTGCTTTATGGGGAATACTGCGGAATAATTATCGCCGTTAAGAATCTGTCTGACAGACAACAACTTACAGTACCAGATAATATATGCACGTCAAGTAGAATTTATTCGTCAAGAAAAGAAAACAATTATGTCATACTTTGTCAAAAGCCTCACTTATATAAAGGATTATTAAACCATTGTTCAGTAGAATTGTTAAATGTTTAATGATGAGATACATGTTGGTCTAAAATGCTCCGAAATATTTGATTTTGTGATGGAGGATGCAAGTAATATAAAAATATATTTAATTTGAAAAAATCAAAATTATGAAGAATATGTGACATTCCCTTGCAAAAGGACATTTCAGGTGGAAGATCGCTATTGTCTTTTTTAGTTCATGAGCTAGATAGCATTGTGTACCCCTTTTTCTCACAGGGGAAGATTTGAAATAACAATTAGAAGACATTCCTTAAATGTAGTTGGTTGAAGATACCGAAGCAGAACACTTGTTTTTCGTTCTCTTAGCATCAGAGCATATTAATAAGTTAATAATTCCTTGCAAATAACTTGTAGTTATTATTTTAATAGCTACAAGTAATTTATTTATGCCATTCTTTTTGTCAGTGTGATAACATAGATTTGCACAGAGCAAATTTAGTTGATACACTAGTCTTCAAATGTTTTTGTTAGGACCTAACTAGGTTAAAGAGGGGTAGTGGAAAAAAAAACACATATTTCGGTCTTTAAAGGGGGCATATGTATTTATTAAAAATGGAAACATCCAACACGTGGGGATGTGTAACTTAAACTAAGTTTTTTGAAGGAGCTTTACTTAATAATTAATTAATTATCCTTACTGTCTTACTATTATATTTATTTATAACCCCTCTTTAACCCAATTAGGCCCTACCAAAAACATATAAAGACCAGTATATCAACTAAATTTGCTCTGTGCAAATCTATGTTATCACACTTTTTTTGACAAAAATATCCTGATGACCACAAAAGAAGCAGGTTATCGTGGAAAATATCTCTGATCCTTTCCAGCTCTGCATAACCACAACCACGACAAGAAGAAACACCTTTTGAAAAATTTAAAAAAAAAAAATCAATTATTTAGTTTTCTATGGCCGGAAACTTTAGAATTTTAAGATTTTACCTAGATTTCAGCTTAAATCAAATAAAAAAAACCCTTTTATAAAAATAAAATCTTTGGTCACATTGTTACCACCAGAGAAGTAATTTACGTATTTTACTTGCAATTTATCCAAATTCCTTTGCTAGGTTCATTTGCAAGTTGAATTAATAGTTTATTACACATATTTGCGAAATATAATTATATTATAACATGGTAACATTATGTAATGTATAGTATTACATAGTAAAACTAATTAAAGTAGGGCTTCACAAAAGTGGGTAAAGAAGTATTGAGATGTTGGTTGTGGAGCCCGAACAGACGAGATACAATAAAAAATTTATTAGATTCCATTAAAATAATTAACTTCAGACGTATTAAGTATTAACAGGCTTCTTCATTTTTAAGTAGCATGTTCACATTTTAATTCAAGAAATAATCAAAATTATTCTAGAAATGTATTTCATTTATTATTATAAACTCTCTGCAGGACCCCACATTCTTTTCATTGAACTGTGAGAATTATTTTTAATTTTTTTTTTTTTTTTTACTACTTTTTTTATTAATTCTTTCATTTCCTTTTCTTTATTCATTATGTGAAATTAATGGGTATTTTTAATATATATATATAAAATAAATATAAAAATAATTGTTTCTAAAAAATCATCATAAAAATGTATTTCCTACAATCAGACAGTATAGTCTACAATAAAAGTAAGTCTTGCTGATGAGATTCCGCATAAATGATATAACAAAAATAAAATGTAATTAAAAAAATATATATATCCGGTGTGAAACACTCACACGACCTTCTCTTTCTCCTCTATCTACGATTATATATAACCCTGTGGCGCAGCAGCCCATGAAAGGCCAAGGCTTGCCAGACGGCGATTTGAATAGAGGGGAGGGTGTGATAAGCACGCTGCAGTTCCCTCGCCGTTTAGTTCCGGCCTTCGCTACCTAGGGCGCTACTAACTGTAGCTTCCGACTCTGGGCGTGGGTATGTGGCGTTACCATCGCCCACCCTTCGGGGTGCAGTCAGCCTCTGACTCTCCAGGTTGGGGAATCCCTCACCCCCGACCAACCCTATCCTGATCCTTTCCCTTTCTAGGGTTATCTGTAAGTATCCTGGGTTAGTGAATCCCTGTGCTTGAGGCAATGGACAGGAATCAGTAAATGGAATCTGTAGATCCATCGGGCGTGCGATCAGTCACGCTAGCTCGTTATAGTTGAAATACAGAACTACGGGTGCATGTATCAGTTTCCAAGCTAAATTGCTGTTGCTAAATTGATGTTGGATTCGTAGTGGCCGTGTTTTAAGCAGCAACTTCAATGACTGTAGTTTCTGATAAATTTAAAATTTTTTTTTTGTTTTTACTATTTTTTTTTTTATTAATTCTTTCATTTCTTTTTCCTTATTCATTATGTGTAATTAATGGGTATATTATATAATAACATGATAACATCATGAGTAACATGGTAAATCAGGTCATGAGTTGAGCGAGAGGAGATTCGCAATATAAATTAAACCCCGGTGCCAGTAAGAAGCGCGTTTGCTGGGTGTGCGCGGTTCACCAGAGCCTGCTAGGGGGTGCCTTCCCCAGCTTCTGGGAGTGAAGTGTGCCCACTTTGTGGGATCATTTTGCGCGCTGGTCGAGCATATCTCAACCTGCCCTTAAATGGGTCAAGCGGGGATGTGCCTAAGGCACTTCCGCCATGGAGTGGTATTGCACTAACAGTCCCTCCATGGTGGTGACATCTCTCTCTTGTTAAACGATCCCATTGCTTGCAACGGGGGGACTGGTAAACCCGAAAGGGTAGGCTCGGTCCTAAAACTACCACCTCCCAGTACCACAAGAGGAAAGAGGTATCACGGGAAGAATGTAGCCTTGCCACTTTTTATCACGATGCTGTGTCAACAACTACTGGAACCCTGAATTCTCGCACGAAAGGCGAGTGCGCTAGCCACTAGACCAACGCTTGAGGACCGACTTCCTTTTACTGTAATTAATTTAAAGTAACTGACAAAATTTTCATTAAAATTATAATTGATTACAAACGTTCCAGTAGTTGGCTTTGCCATCCAAAAGATGATGAGGGTGATACCTGGGCCAATATGGCAACCAATTCTAACCTAAGATCAACAAAGCTATGTAGTGGCAGTTAAAATTTGAACATAACTGACATTATGGTTCCCCTAGCATCACCTGAAATTAATTTTTCCCTGAAAAAAGATTATTATCTTTGCAGTTAGCATTCCAAGTTTATAAAAAAAAATCCATTGTAACCTTTTTCGGGAAAATTCCAGAATCTATTCTATAAGGTCGCTTTTCCGGTTAGTAGCCGAATTTTCTTCAAATTTAAAATTCTACCAGTACTTCTATTATGTATTAATTTTATATAAGTGAGATTATATGTCGTATTGAAGTGGTACTTTCGAGGAAAGCTAATCGCTACTGTTTCATCCTGAACCCGACCAAAACCACTTTTCCTGGAGAAATATTTAAATACAATTGATAGGCCTATATATATGTAGATAGTATATGGTTTAAACAAAATCGTTGGAGCCATTCTTGAGAAAATTGCGAAAAAGTAAAGAAATATCCGGAAGTAAAGTCGCACTTCCGGTTGATGGATTTTGATCGGAACTTTCATGTCAGATAGGTGGTGGTATCTAAACGGAATACAAGCCTTGAGAGCTTGTTGCGATTTTTCATCTTTGTGATATTTTGAACATACACACAGACCATTCGCTATAAACATTTTTTTTTTGGTCCTCAAGGGAGCTTGTAACATGTATTTCCAGGGTAAACCAAATTCGAAACTTTGGCACGATCGTAATACTTCTTCTTGCTAGCACTAGGAGTAAAGAGAAAGTAATTTATCATGACCGATTCGAGGTCAGTACGTTGAGAACTATCGACGCTACAATACGTTTCGTGAAAAATGTCAATCCAAATTCCCGCCAAGTGTGAAATATTCAAGGTCGGGCAAGAGTTTTTGAGACGCTACACACTCCATGGAGATGAATTTCTCCGCTCCATCATTACTGGAGATGAAACTTGGGTTGCACACAACACATCTGAAACCAAAAGGCAGTCTCAACAGTGGCGTCACACCTCTTCACCCTCCGCCAAAAAGTTCAAAACCACAATTTCAGCCAATAAAATCATGGCATCCATGTTTTAGGACTGTCAAGGCATAATTTGAATTGAATATATGCCTCGAAGGGAGACCATCAACTCTGCAAGATACTGTGAGACTCTAAAAAAATTGCAGAGGGCGATTCAGAACAAAAGGAGAGGCATGCTGACAAAGGGAGTCTGCTTGCTGCACGACCTGCGAGACAAAGGAACTGCTTGCCTCGTTTAAATGGGATGTCCTGAACCATCCCCCGCGCATTCCCCTGCCCTAGCACCTTCTGATTACTATCTCTTGTCTCCCTGAAGCTGCACATGGGTGGAAAAAGGTTTTCAACCGATGAGGAGGTGAAGGGGGAGGTGGAGAAGTGAACGAAGGGGTTGGCGGGAAACTACTTCAAAGAAGGCATCAAAAAATTAATACCCCGGTTCACCACCTGCATTGAGAGGAATGGCGACTATGTCGAAAAATAGCTTACATATGTACTAATGTAACCAGGTAATTTTTTTGTTCAAATAAAAATTTTTGTAACCTACCTAAAATTTAGTGCACTTACTTACTGGACATGCCTCGTATTTAAACACCCATCTGTTCAGGAGTCGTTCTCAAGGGAGTCCTGAGTAATGGAATCGTTTTAAAAGGTGCTAAGCGCCCAAAAAAAAATTGAGAACCTCTAAACCATTAGTAAATCAGCCTGTGATAGCCAATGGTTGTCCGACAGCGATTTTTATCGGGAGGGGTAACATGATTGGGAGGGGCACCACTCCAGGGTTCGCAATGCCGTTTTTAGTTTTGGCCTATGCTGCTACCACGTCCTCTACCAAGTTTAGCATCCACACTTATTCTCACGATGCTTTATCAACAACAATGTTTTGTTCCGATATACATAAATCTGGAGTGGTGTTGTTTTTGTTATGCAAATAAAAGTAATAAATACAAAGGATAAAGGAGCTAATTGAATTAGAAAAGGGCACTTGTAAGAGAAAGTTCCTCCCCATTAGAGTATCTATTGTGTCGCCTTCATATTATATATTTCTTCTCATTAAATTAAATTACTCTTAATATATTTCTATATGTTTTGTTTTGTAAAAGTTATTTTGTGTCACACAACAACACAGTTCTTTCTCACTTATTTAATTATTGCCATAATTATTTTTTCATTAAAGAAAAAGCAATTATCCATTATAATTAGTAACGTGAAAAATTATTGAAATCAAGAAATGAAAATTAAATGTAATATATGAACCTAACTAATCAATTTTTATTTAATCGGTAAATATTTAAAATTATGTCAACAGAAGAAAATTTATCATCCGTTCTTCCTTAGTAACAAAACAAAAATAAATCCATGTAAAGTATCTATCTATCTATCTATCTTCATGGCTCTACAACCCTTGGTGGGTCCTGGCCTCCTCAATGAGCCTAATCCAGGTGTCTCTGCTAGTTGCAGCTGCTCTCCAGTTGCGAGTACCCAAGATGCTCCTCGCATCGTTGGTCACACCGTCAAGCCACCTAAGTTTGGGTCTGCCAACCTTTCTTTTCGTACCTATTCCCCCATCCAAAATCCTCCTTGGTATCTCATTTTCCTCCATCCTCGCCACATGGCCAGCCCAGCTCAGCCTGGATAGTCGAATAGTGTGTACGACGTCCGCTTCCCCATACAATTCACATAACTCCTTGTTTTTTCGCCTTCTCCATGTATCCCCTTCCCTCACTGCGCCAAAAATGCGCCTGAGTATTTTTCTTTCAAATACAAGGAGTTTCTTTTCATCGTTTTTGGAAATAATCCAAGCTTGGGAAGCGTACATCACTACTGGGCGGATGAGGGTTTTATACAGCCTGATTTTCGTTCTCCTGGAGATCAGGCTGCTCTTCATGTATTTTACCAGGCCAAAATAACATCTGTTCGCAGCCATAATTCTTCTGCTGATCTCCGTCGAAACATTATTAGTGGAGGTGACCTGGGAACCAAGGTAGGTAAATTCTTGTACCCTTTGAAAAGTAAAAGGACCAATCTGAATACTGTTTCCTGGGGGACCATTGCCACCTCCAACATACATATATTTTGTCTTATCCTGATTTAGGACAAGACCCATGGAAGATGCTGTTTTTTTGAACGCAAGGAAGGCATTCTGTAACATAGGGACTGTACGCGCAATAATATCTACGTCGTCCGCGTAGGCCAGTATTTGGACGGATTTATTATATATGGTCCCTGAGGTCTGAATACCGGAATCCCTGATTACTTTCTCTAGCGCCAGGTTGAATAAGAGACAGGCGAGAGCGTCACCTTGCCTTAGCCCTTTACTTGTCTGAAATTCAGGGGATATTTCAGACTGAATACGGACCACTCCTGAGGCTTCCGCCATCGTCATTTTTACCAACCTAATGAGTTTAGGTGGTATACTCATTTCCTCCATGGCCTGGTACAGTCTTGGGCGAAGGACGCTGTCATAAGCACATTTAAAATCAAGGAAAAGGTGGTGAGTGGGCACTTTATATTCCATGCCTTTTTCCAGGATTATGCGGAGGGAGAATATCTGGTCGATTGTGGACTTGTTTTTCCTAAAGCCCGCCTGATATTTTCCTATTTCTCGGTTGGCATAGGGTGTAAGTTCATTGAAGAGGATATTGGAGAGGATTTTGTAAGCACATGATAACAGGGTAATACCCCTATAGTTTTCACATTGCAGCTGGTCGGTCTCCTTTTTTATGGATTGGGCAGATGATAGCTCTCCTCCATTGGCTCGGCATCGATTCATGCTCCCAAATGGACATAATTAGATTGTGCATTGTCTTATACAATTCATCCCCTGCATATTTGTACAGCTCTGCTGGCAAGCTGTCGACTCCAGGGGCTTTATTATTCTTCATTCTGGAGATTGCATCCACCAAGTCATCAAAATCTGGGGGTTCAACATCGTCTTCTTCTTGCTCTCTGCTGCAGTTAGTTAAAATGCCCTCATCCTCTTCATGCGGCTCGCTGTTCAATAGGCGGTCAAAGTGGCGTGCCCATCTATGCATTATTTCATCTTTCTTGGATAGCAATGCTCCATTCTCTTCATTAACCGCAGTTACCCTTGGTTTAAAGGGGGCCCTTCCTTTATTTACTTTCTGGTAGAACAGCCTGCTCTCATTTATATTTCTGTGCGTCTCTATTTCCTCTAACTCTTTGTTTTCCCACAACTTCTTTTTCTTCTTGTGTATCCTTTTTTCTATCCTCCTTTTTTCCTTATATTCTTCCGTTGTTCTCCTGGTGGTTCTTTTATTAATCATGTTCTTGTAGGCTACATTTTTGGCATCTGTTGCTGCTTTGCACTCCTCGTCAAACCACGGTGACCTTCCATAACGCGCCTGTGGTCCCAGGACTTCCCTTGCAGTCTCGGCTATGGCCCGCTGGCAGCCCTCCCAGGTCTTCTCAATGGGGTCCTCAATTCCAACCAGGGCTTCAGTTAGGTGCCGGCTTAGTCGCTGTTGGTAGACCGGTAACACCTCATTATCTTTCAGTTTATTGATATTAAATCTCATTACTCTGTCTGGTCTTACGTTTCTTGTCCGAGATATCCTAGCTCTTATTTTGGCTATGGCTAGGTAGTGGTCTGAGTCTACGTTAGCCCCCCTATATGATCTCGTGCTTAGCAGATTGGATCTATGGCGTGCACTAATCAGCAGATGATCAATTTGGTTGAGAGTGTTTCCATCTGGTGACCTCCATGTAGCTTTATGTATTTTTTTGCCTGGGAAGCAAGTACTTCCTATGACTAGGCCGCGCGAGGCAGCGAAGTTAATCAGTCTGTGACCATTGTCATTACTTTCTTCGTGCAAGCTGTGTAGGCCAATGGTAGGTCTGTAGTGATCCTCTTTTCCTATCTTAGTATTAAAATCGCCAAGGAGTATTTTTATGTCGCTTCTTGGACTGTCATCAAGTGCTTTCTCAAGATTCTCGTAAAACTCGTCCTTTTCATCTTCGCTGGAAGCTTCGGTTGGAGCATGGCAGCTAAACAGGCTATAGTTGAAGAATTTACCTTTGACTCGTAGCTTACAGATACGAGGGTTTACAGGAGTAAATCCAATGACCAACTCTCTCATTCTTGATCTCACTACAAATCCAGTCCCATAAACGTGATTTTTCTCGTGGCAGCTGTAATAAATGGTGTGGTGTTTTTTTTCTAAAAGTCCTTGACCAATCCAACGAATTTCCTGGATAGCAGCCAGGTCTATATTATAACGGTCAACTTCGTTAAGGAGGGCCTGAAGTCCTCCTAGTCTATAGAGGGATAAAATGTTCCAAAATCCTATTTTAAGCTCAGTGTGACGTTTCCAAGGTCTATTGCCATTAATCAATCCGGTATTTTGATTTTCTCTTTGAGGTTTCGTAATCGACTTTTTTTAAGACGTGTGGGTGATTGGCCCACAGCGTCCGAGTCTGGTGGAGGGGCTGCCTCCTTGGAGCCTCCAGACTTGCTCCCCTTTCGGGACCTGACCTCAGGGGCGGTAACCCTAAGTTGTGTATTGTATATGCCTTAGTGATTTGTGTAGGGTGTATGTAGTGTATATGTAGTCTGTAAGATATGGGTGTGTGTACGTGTTAGTGTGTGCCCTTTTAGTCGCCTTTTACGACAAGCGGACCTACTGTGGATGTATTCTAGGCCCCCATCCACAGGGGGGAATCCATGTAAAGTAGCGATATAGATTTGAGTTCTTTCATCTTCTCTCTTATAGTTGTTCTTTTTATTAGATATTCTCTTTGACTTTAATTCTATTCAATCAAGGACATATATTGTTTATTTCTTTCATTGTTACAATTATTTGAATACAAAAAAAAATCAAGTATGTAAATAGCAATTGTAAATGATTAATGGAGTTAATTTATGATCTACATATCTATATAATATGATCTATACATACAATGTACCATTTACAAACAAGGACATATATAGTACTCAAACTCCATCCCTAGTTAATGTCGTAAGCCATGGGAGAAGGAAAGGATTAGCTCAGTAGTCGCGCATCCAGCATGCCCACTACCAAAAGCGCCAAAACCGGTGCCTATGGTCGCGTAGCCTTGCCTACTATGTAGGCAAGTTACCATCCCTGCCACGTGGAGGCAGACCTTTACATGTTCATCTAGTCCGGCGCATTACCGCTACTTCACGAGCAACCTCAACAATGTCTTTAAAATTGATAGCACTTTTCGTCAATTCTTTACGATCTCCCGGCCAGTTTTATCCCCTCCTTTTCAGCTTGAATTCCATATGAATTCATCGGAAGAGAACGTGATGCACTGTGCCCCGATCACCGCATTTGCAATTCGTGGAATCTTTCATTCCCAGCTCATGGAG
The DNA here is from genome assembly GCA_011037195.1 of Triatoma infestans. Taxonomy (NCBI): domain Eukaryota; kingdom Metazoa; phylum Arthropoda; class Insecta; order Hemiptera; family Reduviidae; genus Triatoma; species Triatoma infestans. Next base: position 10,278 of record JAAEAF010001241.1, on the reverse strand, counting down.
CTTAGGATTGAACTCCCCGTGGCTGTAGTCTTTGCTACAGGAATGTCCTGTAGTGGTCGGTCTAAGTATACTTCGCTGCTGCTTTATGGGAATACTGCGGAATAATTATCGCCGTTAGACAACAACTTACAGTACCAGATAATATATGCACGTCAAGCAGAATTTATTCGTCAAGAAAAGAAAACAATTATGTCATACTTTGTCAAAAGCCTCACTTATAAAGGATTATTAAACTATTGTTCAGTAGAATTGTTAAATGTTTAATGTTGAGATACATGTTGGTCTAAAATGTTCCGAAATATTTGATTTTGTGATGGATGCAAGTAATATAAAAATATATTTAATTTGAAAAAATCAAAATTATGAAGAATATGTGGCATTCCCTTGCAAAAGGACATTTCAGGTGGAAGACCGCTATTGTCTTTTTGAGTTCATGAGCTTGATAGCATTGTCTACCCCTTCTTCTCACAGAGGAAGATTTGAAATAACAATTAGAAGACATTCCTTCAATATAGTTGGTTGAAGACGCCGAAGCAGAACACTTGTTTTTCGCTCTCTTAGCATTAGTGCATATTAATAAGTTTATAATATCTTGCAAATAACTTGTAGTTATTATTTTAATAGAATATATTTATTGTTAGCAGTGATGACTACTTTCTTATTTCTGATACTTCTCTCTTAAACATATATACTTACAAGCCCTTTTACTGAACCGCTCGTGCTACACAAGCTACTGTATAAACACATCACAATGACATTTCAATTTTATGAGTTCCAATAGATTTTTTTTTTGTTTTTGTTTAAATCGCTGACCGGTTTTGGAAATACTTCCAATCTTTGTTATGATTTAGTAAAGCTATTTAGAAATGTTGACTTTCAAAGTTAAGTCATAAAATACGCAAGTTACGCAAGTGCAGTTGCAATCTCAGATTATTCCTGCTTCTTTCCACCTTATATTACAGGTCTAAAGGTAAAATAATGACTCTTTGCAGTCTCCCGGCCAGTTTTCTCCCCTCCTTTTCAGCTTGAATTCCAAGTGGATTCTTGCCTAATCGAGGAGAGGACACCGGAAGAGAACGTGATGCACTGTGTCCCGTTCACTGCATTTGCAATTTGGGAAATCTTTTAGTGGAGCTTAGAATTGAACTCCCCGTGGCCCGTGAGATATTGCGTTATGGTTTGGGATAGCTCCAGCCATCGAATCGACAGTCTGTGATGCAGATTCGGGAAGAACTCATATGCGATTCTTCCTGTCTCTGCCTCATTCCAGCGTCTGAATGAATGGGCAGTGTTGTCTGTAGCTAGAGAACATTGCTCGGAGGCGGGCAGTGCACCGAGAATGCTCCAGAGAGCACAATAGATCTTTCCCTATAACAATCTACATCTAGTTTATGTTCTATGAAAGATATATGTTATTTTTATTTATGAAATTAATAAACTTTAATCGTATTATGATGTGTTAATTGCTGTAATATTATTTTGTTTTTATAATTAGATATAATATTAAAGGAGTTACATTTATATTAATATATTTATATATTCAATTTAAAATTAGATCTTATGTTAATTTTGTTTTCTTTTTTCACAAACATACGAAAACTTCCTTATTACAACATGATATATGTTTAGTGTTCATTCTAACGTAAAATTATTGATATGGAAACTATTAAAAATATATTCTGCTTTTCAATAATTTCTTTGATTACAACAAAATACATCGACATACAATGAAATACATTGACATACATCGACTTACCCTACCTGCAAAATTTTTAAATGACAAATTTGATTTTCTCTAATCTTTGAGTTTGAATTTATATACTAATAACAAAATTACTTCTGTTATTATTATAAAAAACATTTATGTAAACAACTCAATATATATATTTAATTTTTAAGACAAATGAGACAACCTGGATGTACTAAATGTTATGCCTCTATCATTCCCACACAAAACCTAAAAAGTACTAGTTTGGAAATAAGCCTGACGACAGATCTCCATAGCTTCCATACAATCAGTATTTCCAGAAACATTGTTTAGAAATAAAAGTGTAGATTAACGAATAATTATGAGCTATATAACAGTAGCAGGATGATTGCACAAACTACTATACAAACTATATATAGATAATATTTGGCAATATTATTTTGTAAGGAAAAAAAGTGCATGAATGATCGAGTGATGAGTTATGATGATGATGTTGGTAGCGTGGTGAATGTAGTATGGTTGCGTTGGTTGAACTGGGAAATGTCTGAAGAGTGATTTGGCTAATTAGAACTCTTGCTAGTTCTAACAGTATGAAAGTGATCTCACTGAAAATAACAGAAAACAATCTCTGCAGAGTGGAAAAACCATTGAGATGATTTCAAGAAAGTTGCAAAAAATAAATTATAACATAGAGTAGCAACTTCCTGCCAACATAGTCTGACTGACATCGAACTTAGACTATGCTAATATCGGAACAAAGCTTATTACGAGTGTATGCGATATGTGTAAAGCTTATGATTATTACGAGTATTTTGCGATATTTAGTTCATATGCATGCGTACAATCAAAAAGGATTTGAGAGAGAAAGTGTTTTTGAGACGAGACCTACGTAAACAGATCAATCTCTAAAAAGACACTTTCGATCTAAAGAGACATCTCTGTTTCCGATGCAAACTCTCATTTCGCAATAAATTGGGTTGGCCTAGATATAAAATTTTTGCAATATTTGTTTTGTTATTCCATAGAATTATTGGGATTGTATAAGCTTTTAGGTTTCCGCGGCCATTTTCATGAAAAACACTTGAGTTTCCGGGTTGAGCCCCCCGCGTCAGTGGTTCGCCCATTTTACGATGAGCTTTATCAGGGTCGTTTCACCTTATAAGGCAAGTGGAGCAAACCATTACCTCAAGTTTTTTTTTTATTATTGGGATTTTTCAGGTACATAATTGGCAGTATACCTCACTTGCCGAGTATTGGCCTTCTTTATCGAGGCATTACTGCTGCCATTTTGTTGTGGACACCGTTTCATCATTACATCACGACGTCAATGTTCACCGACTTTATATGTTTCATATATATTTTCTTTAAACAGCTTATGTGGGACTTCTTCAGGATTCTTCCTTCCTACATGCCCTGCCCAACCTGCGGGCAACTAAGTTCAAATGTAGCTCATTACGTCGACATCCTTGTAGAGAAATTCCTTAGTTCCACATTACTTCTTCGTTTCCCCGTGTAAGATCGTTCCATAGATCTTTCGAAGAATTTTCCTTTCAAACTTAAGGACAGCAAGCTGATCGTTTCTGGTAATGGTCCAACATTCTGAGGCATACGTCAAGATAAATCGAATTTAGGATCTTGTGCAGTCTTACTCTGAGAATAGACAGTTTTTGACAAAATCTAGCAGGCTCTCCTTCTACTATGCCCTGTTAACAGAAAGTATTCTTTCTACTGATGACAATTATAAAAATTCACCTGTGTGCCTAGATAAATAAAATTATCCAACCATACCAAAGATACGCACCATAGAAAATTTATGGATTTTTTTAAAAAGGAAAATTCGGAAATGAAAATATTCTTCCAGACCAAGTGCTTATAATCAATTTGAAAAAAAAAAATCAAGGTCAGAAATTACACCTCAGAGACAGTAAACTTGGTGGTAGATGCCAAGGAAGTTTCAGGGCATAATTAATGTAAAGGAACAATACATTCATAATACAAGCAAAGGGATTAACTATATTTTACTAATATTTACACTTGAATTTGGTTTTAAAAACTGATTGTAGAGGATATCTTTTTTTTTGTCTACAATAGATTATTTTTTTTTTTGAGTTATTAATTAATCCTTTGTGTTTATAAAAGAAATGAAAGCATGAATTCCATTTGTATTTTCCTTAATTTCATTGTTTAAAAAGTTATTTCCCTAAAAGATAAAATTTCAATAGAATTATAAAGGCAACACTTAGTGTATGAATAATTTTTTGACCCACTTTAAATCTGGAGCATTTTGCTGCTGCTCGTCTTCGACAAAAATTATTTTGGTCCAGACAAGAACTCCATTTCTCGGAAATCTGACAAATATTAATTTTTCTTTTACGAGAAATAATTTTAATAAATTATTACTAAATAAATCTTTAGTTTTATTTAATTAAATGTTAGTCAACAGTATAAAAGTAAAAAGCAAATACTCTTTTTTTGTCAGTTAATTTAAAAGAATTAAATTGATATTAAATTAAAACGACTGTTGTTTTTATAATTTAATTTAATCATATTTTATATTTTCATAAAATAATAAGAAGGGAAAAACAAATTTAATTAATTACTATTTTCAGAAACTGTATTAAATATATAAATAAGCAATAGAATATTGTTTCCATATTTTAAGGAATTTATAACCTGTGTAAACTTATTATATATGAATTATGTTTATGATTAACATTGGTAATTTTAATTTAATTAATTTATTAATTTTGGACAAATACTCTTTCCTAGAAACCTATGCGATCGTGTCAAATTCCGATTTCGAAATATATGTTTTGAGGTCTCCTGAGTACTGGAAAAAGTGTGTGTGGTCAGTATAACTCAAAAAAAAAAATCGCAGAAAGTTTAAACTTTATATTTAGTTTAAGTTCTACTAGGGGACAGTTTCTGTAAAAAATAGGTCAACCGGAAATACTACTTTACTGAATCTTTTTTCCTTTTTTTTTTCTTTCTTTTTTTTAGGATTCCTTAAAAAAAAGCTCGAACGATTTTCTTTAAAACTTGCTATATCAACTATACATAAAGAGTGCTGCAACTTTTATTTCCGATATTTCTCCGGGAAAATTCATTCAAGTGGGTTTTTTTTTTTGTTTTTTTAGAGGAGAGGCGTGGTTTATTATGCTTCTCTCTAAAGTGCTGTTTTTACTTTCTCTTACTCCTAAGTAGAGGAAGTATTGTAATCGTGTCAAATTTTCGATATCGAGTTTTCACCGGAAATACCCGTTTTGAGGTCCCCCGAGTCCAAAAAAAGTGGTTTTTAAAAATGGTTTGTGTGTGTATGTGTTTGTGAACAGCATAGCTCAAAAACGAAAAACCGCATAAAGTTGAAACTTGATATTCCGTTTATTTATCACCATGGGACCTGACTGTAGGTTATCTGTCAAAATTCCTCAACCGGAAGTACCACTTTACTAGTTGTTTTTTTTTTTTTTACTTTTTTGCGTTTCTCTCAAAAATGACTCCGACGATTTTGTTCAAACTTGGTATATCAACTACACATACAACGAGCTACAACTTTTATTTAAAAACATTTCTCTGGGAAAATAAGGGCTCTCCATTTAAGGGCTCTTATGGAAGAGGGGTGAGATTAGCTTTTCATCTGAAGCGCTATCATAGTTGATTATACAATTCAATCATCCAAACAGACTTAATTAGAACTAAATAGATGGCCAAAATTCCTAGTTTTAAGAAAATTAGTAAACCGGAAATGTGCTTTTACTGGACAGTATTTTTCAGTTTTCGACGAATTTCATTCAATTTTGGTACACAAACTATAAAATTTGTCAATTATAATTTTGAGAAGTGGAGTAAGAGAAAGTTGTGTGAGTGTTTCACACCAGATTTTTTTAATTTATTCTACGACCGCATCCATATAATATTAATCAGTGTTAAATATGTTACCAAAATTCTGAATTCAAGAAAATTGGGTTAACCGGAAGTGAATTTTTACTGAATAGTCTTTTCAGTTTTCTGTCTTCGATTTTCTTAATGAAAACATCGATAGGTTTCTATTCATGTAATTTGAAAGCAACTAAACGTCTAGGAAGAATTATATGTAAGCTAATTAATTAGTCATATTTAACTATGTAAGAGAAAATCGCCTCTCTTCCAATAAAGATACTTTTGAATACTTTTTATTTATACTTTCTCTTAAGAGTGTAAATAAGTATTGTGATCATCGTGTCAACATTTTCGAAACAGAGTTCTAACCGGAAATACATATTTTGATGCCCCTTGAATTTGTTTGTATGAATTAAATACCTTAATAAAATCGCAGAACGCTCAGATTTCCGATACCGTTTAGGAGATAGTAGGTTCACCCACAATCGCGTCTGATAGTAAGATTTTAAGATTAAGCCAAAAACCATTGACTGGAAGGTGTGATTTTTCTTTTCTTTCTTTTTTAAAACGCAGACAACAATGCCGGTTATTATATTTTTCAGACTTATTTCCTGAAAAAAATCAATTTTTTAAAAGACTTTGGAAGAAGACAAACGTTTTAAGCTTTTCTCTAAAGACCACTTCAGTACAATATATAGTTGTACCACTTATATAAATATGACATTGGGGAAACAGTCAGAATTCAAAATTTAAACAAAATTGGTTATCCGTTAATTCGATTTTTTGCAATGTAGTTAGTTTTTGAATTATTTGTAGTACAATAATTTTTCTTTAAACTTGGAATGCCAATTTCCACAGGTATGAGCGTTTTCATTTTTTATTCCAAATTTTTTCGGAAAGATAATGTTAGGGAATTCTGAAACAATCTGGGGACAATTGAATGTCAGATGATTTTTGTGTTTGTGCAATGTTAATGACGCTGTCTTCTGGATTACAATTTAATAACTTACTATTTTACTTACTGCTTGTCTTCTGGGTAGCTACACATGTAACCGACCCTCTGTATTTATGTTAAGGCAAATGAGTACTTTTTTCAAGGTTAAAGCAAGTTTTTTGTTTGTTTGTTATATCTTGGACTACTTGAGATTTAAATATATAGTTTCTCATATTTAAATAAATGTAATAGGATCGGAAGAGAGGGATCCAGAGCAGAGAGAGAGAGAGAGAGAGAGAGAGAGAGAGAGAGACAGGACCCTCTCTAGTTTAGGCTAGACTAGAGTGGGAGAAACTGTTTAAATACAGCTGTGTCAGCGATAGGAGGAGTCTACCGACAGTCTTGCACCAGAGTTCATGCACCAGTCACAACGCGTCATCAACGTTTCTCTTTACCTCTCACTACCATTTTAGATATTTTAGTGTAAAGTCCAGGCAATTTGTGCTACTTGTCTATTATACAGTGTTCAGCTTTACTTCTAGTTTATTTATCTATCTGATGTAATAGGATCCGAAGAGAGGGATCAAAAGCAGAGAGAGAGACAGGATCACTCTCTAGTTTAGGCTAGACTAGAGTGGGAGAAACTGTTTAAATACAGCTGAGTTAGCCATAGGAGGAGTCTACCGACAGTCTTGCACCAGAGTTCATACACTAGTCCCAACGCGTCATCAACGTTTCTCTTTACCTCTCACTACCATCTTATATATTTTAGTGTAAAGTCCTGGCAGTTTGTGCTACTTTGCTATTATACAGTGTTCCGCTTTACTTCTAGTTTATTTATGTATCTAACCCAATTTTTCTCCTTCTCAAACCTATTATATAAATAAATGAAATAATATAATTTAAAATAATTAATCTTTGGAGTCTGTTACCTTAAGGAATATTTTATAATATAGGCTTTGATTGTTCACTAATTACACAGTTGTACATAATTTTGTTGTCCTACAACCCTACTTCACCTACTTAAACTTCTTGCACCCCTGCGACCTCCATTCTTATTCTTTCTTTGCCCATTTTTTAGTTCTTCTTGCAGTCAGTTTCCTTGTTATCCTTCTTGCTCCACTGTAGCTCAGCCTGTGCACTCTCTAATAGCAGGTACAGCAATCTTTGATAACAATGGCTTGCCATTGCTTGCATCACAAATTGGGAGTCTACAGAAGTTTATTGATTTGTAGTAAACCGAAGACAAAGATGTAAAAATTCTTATTTGAAATTAATGTTACCAATTAGACTTTATTATTATTGGCCAATAAATATTTTGTAGCTTATTGTTTAAATTAGTTTTAATATTTAACAAAATACATTGTACTAATTTTATCAATATCTGGGGTGTGTTGGCCGTGACAATGTATGAGGGCGAATAATATTCTTCATTAAATCTGATACTCTATTTTTTCTTTTTTTTTTAAAAAAAAAGTCTGTTAGGGAAAAAATATATTTTAAAATTTCTTTCCAATCAGGACGAAATAAATTAGACAAAAGGAACAAAATTACAAAAAACAAAACCGACAATCTGATGAGTGAAGTCTGTGTATGTGATCACTGTTCCGTAAAATTAAAAATGGTTTGGGTCCTCGGTAGATGGCTGGTCCAATTATTTTTATTGCTTTAAATATTGGAGTATTTTATTCAATATTTTTTTTTCTATACATATTATTATTATTATTTTTTTTTAAATTATTATTCTAAAGCCTTTTATTAACTTCATCACATAAGGAAAACAATATTCATATGTATCTTTCATTCTTTCTTTTATTGAATATTTACAACTACATAAATAAATATGTAACAAGTAAATAAACTAAGAGATATAAACAATGACGTGATGGTAAAGAATGGTACTTATCCAGCGACAACTACCATTAGTTAGCCAAATGGTAGTTTGGTCGCGGGGCCAACGACTTCCAGTCGGATTGATCTGGATGAAAGTGAGGATGATGAGAGGGTTTGGGCGAGCGGATTGGATGGGATTAAGGGAGAGTCTGCTGTACAATTTATGTGGATTGTATGTATGGAGGGCAACGACTATGCGTCTGAAGATTTTGATCTGCACAGTTTGTATTCTGTTAAGACTGGTATGTTTTTTGTGGTTTCGTGAAGTTTTAATCTCTTCACTCTGATGGGTGCGAGCTCTGCCGTCGTGTCTTTTGCCCTGTAGAGTGAGTATAGCAAGTGGTCTGAAACATTTGTTGAAGAAAGTTAGTTAAAGTGCGGTATGTGGATTCCATTTTAGCCGTTTATCTAGGTACATACCAAGTTGCGGACATGGCCTACGGGTTTGGTAGAAGTGTGGAAAAGGTAGACAGGTGGTAAAACTTTTTTGTTTAAATTGAACACAGTGGATTGGATATTTGTTAGGATTGATTTTTTTATCAAAGATATTTTCCGTGATAACCTGCTTCTTTTTATGGTCATCGACCGGTTTCGGGCGTTCGCCCATCATCAGGATGCGTTTGTCATACAGTGTGATAACACAGACTTGCACAGAGCAAATTCAGTTTATACACTCTTGATTTTTTATTCTGGATTTTTTTAGCCAGCACTCTGAAGTGACCGGAGACGTGCATACGAAGGGACGTTGAGCAATTAAGGGATCATAATGAGACGAAATGATTGCGCTGATATCGGTGTGGCAAAGATTGGATAAGTTAGGGAAATGGACGATCCTTGGATGACTTGATAGGAACGGTTGTTTTAGCTCTAGGGAGATAGCAATAGCATGTACAACGCGGTGCGCCTGACTACACTGAAACTACACTGTAGTTTGTATTTGAAGGGGTTCTATGGTTGATAGTAGGGCATTGAAGGGGTGGCATTAGTACTGGCCCGCAGCATAGTCTCCTGGTCAAGCCATCTTTCTTGCGGATTCTTAAGCGGCAATACGGAAACGCCCTAACCGTGTGCCACAAAGGTTTCAACGTGAGGATGCAGTGGGTTCCCTCACGTCGGGCTAGAAGGGAATGAGAAGGCGGATATCCTGGCTAAAGGTGGTGCTAATTAGGGCGAATCGAGTCGGCGTTTTAAGCGCATTTAGGGTCGTCGAGCGATATAGGGCCCTTGCAGAAGGAAAGAAATAGCAACACCTGGCAGAAAGAGCTCTTCCCCGCAATATGGCTCGCGATGTAGGAGTGGCAGAGTTTCGTCTGGTGACCGGCCACGACTATCTGCAAGCTCACTTATATAGGATTGGCGTGGTTGAGAATGACCAGTGCCCACTATGCCAGGAAGGAAAAGTGGATGCAGAAGACCTGGAAGTTGCAGCAGCGTGCGCGAGTATATTGGGCAGCAAGACACTGTATGGTACGCTGCCATGGGTGGGCGATGGATAAAAAAAAAAAATGATTGATAGTAGAAGTTTGTAAATATATTTTTTTCTAATATTTTGCCTCGGACGGGAAAGAGGCTAATGGAACGGTACGTACAGAATAGATTTTTGAGTTCTTTTCTGGAGTTTCCTCGAAAACGGCTACAACAATTTTTTTTAAACTTGAACATGCACTGCGCAAATAAAAACGTGTCACATTTATATGAGACAGTTTTCGAAAACAAAACAAAACATTGATTTTGGAGACGCTTTGGGGGGGGGGGGGGCTTCAGTTACGTTAAAATGTAAACTGTCAGTAAATGTTCTTGACTTAGAAGGGCGCCCGCAGTGTCCACTCAGTATATATAACCTCCGCTATCTTTTTTTTCTTTA